>APFE030049957.1:21899-46357 GCA_000404065.3 Pinus taeda | reverse complement strand
CCCTGAGTGGCATAAGTTTTTGCACTTAATAGGCCAATTTGTGATGGCTCTCCATTTCTGCAACCTTGCACTACTTACCCATCCTAGTAATCCTAACATTTTTTCTTCATTAAAGTGGGTGCACTTGAATTAGCAGACCCTGATCTTCCTCTTTTTATTTTGACTGCCCTCCTATCTAATATCTACCCTTATTTCTTCCAAGGCCCCAGATTAAGCAGTTGGGCACCTTTATTTCTCTACCTAGCTAGTCATCTGCCAAGCTTGAGCTATTTGGTCAGGGAACATTCTCTATTTTGCAGCAAGCAATTTAACCATGGCATGGCCCAGTTTAGATTGTTGGGCCATCCATCAAGTTTGAGTAGCAGCAGTACTTGGATAACATGACACTGCCAAGTGAGCTTAGTAGTGGCATTTTGACTGGCCACTTTCCTGGTCTTTAATTTGGGGTTCATTTTCACTTTTCTCTTGACCACTTGATTTTCTTTCCCTTTGATTATTCTTTTAAGGCATACCCTCTTTTCATTTTTTAATTTTTTGTAGTATGTACACAAAGTATGGAACCTTTGCAGCCTGCAATGATGAACATATTTAGCCCTTCCACTGTCAATCATGAAAGATGAAACCTATTGGTATAGGAACCTAACACCTTCATCCATCAATGGCTGCATCATCCTCGAATCTGATTCAACTTGAGTAATCAATGGTACCTCAAGTCCTTCCTCTTTCGTTGTTACATCTGCACCATCTTCCAAATTCAATTCCACTATGGTAGGTTCCATCCCACCAACCTCCTCTTTGTTATGTATTGCAACTTTCTCTTTATCATGAGTGAAAGCTATGAACTTCTCTCTCTCAGGAGTCATCTATTCTCGAAGCACTTCTTGCTTCTTCCAAAGAAATTTCTTCGTTACTTTCAACTCCTTGAGTTCTGCATCAAATAAGTCCACTTTCCCTGCAAGTTGGTAGAGTTCACATTTATTCATGTCAGAGATCCCTTCATTAGCCAAAGAATGAAGAACATCCCTTGTTTCATACAATTCCTTGCTTAATTCTGCAATTCTTTGTTCAACATCACCCATTTCTTCAAGTAGAATTTTGCTTAGATTGACTTGGCCCCAAAGTGTGCCTATTCCATTCTTTAAAGCTCATAATTCATGCAAAGCCCATTTTCTGCAAAATGGACATACTTCTCGATTCTCTGAATCAAGCTCTGATACCAACTTGTCACGAAGTGCAAGTGTATCAACTTCACTTCAAATATCAAATTGAGCCTTCCTGGCAGCAGTCTCTCAATGACACATAGGTAGGTGCAGCACTGCTACCCAGTTTATTTTCACCAATTCTCTTGAGTATGGACTATGCCTAACATTCAATACTTATAATATTTTTCAACTTTTACTAAGCATTCATCTTTTAACACAACAAAAATACATTCATCATCATCATTTATAAAAATTCACAACAGATACAATCTTCTTTTAATGGGAGGGGAAACTCCCTGGTTATATTTTTCCCAAATAATAACAATAATACACTTTTACAATTATTTTTACAATCACACCTTTGCCAGGCAACCTCAAGTTCACCTTTGCAAAACTGCCAATTTTCAGTTCGGACTGTCGTTCAGGGTCACCCCACCCCGAGTTGCGCTTTTGTTCATTCAGGGTGGCCCTTGTTCAGCCACGCCTTTTCGTCGTTGAGGTTCACCCTTGTCATTCAGCAGCACCACCATGTTCATTCAAGGTCGCCACTTCGTTTAACAACACCCCCGTGTTCGTTCAGGGTCACCCTCCTTCAACAATGCCCTTCGTTCAGCTCAATGGGTAGATGCACCCCACTGTAACTCGTTCGGGGAAGTGTGCTCCATTGCAACTCATATGCGTGAATACACACCCCTCTGTAGCTTGTTTAGGCAGCGTCACCCACCGCAGCTCGTTCAGGCAAAGGAACCCCACTACATCTCGTCCGGGTAGGGTCGCCCCACTGCAGCTCGCCCATTGAGACGCACCCAGCTGTTGGTCACTTTAATTACTTATTAAAGTGCTACATAAATTTTCGACCCAGGGAAGTCTTGCTATTTCAAAGGCAACTGCGTACTATATGTACTCAATCGTAAAAGAAACAAAAGTTGTAGTAAAGACTATTCACACTTTGCCTTAAGAAAACTGAAGCTACACTCTGAGTTACAACAAAAACAACCTATTGCAGACAACTCCCAAAGAATGCTTAAAAGAAGTAATCTAAAGGATCAATCTGCACAGGAGAGTGCTGGCTCTGCTGTAATAGAGAACAGGACCCTATTCCCGGAGCAGGAACCTTCAACACCTGTTCCTGATTATCAAGCTGCCACCTTGCTCTGTAAACTTAATTGCAATGCACATGAATTAACTATTGATAAAATAAATGCTGCAGTAATCAATTGAAAAAAAAACAGAGTTTCAGCAAAATGATATTTAGGAAACAGTTCTTCTAACAAAGCATGAACAAAAGACACACTCAAAACACTGCAGAAATAAAATGGGTAAATCTTGTGATGAAGTTGGGCCCTGTCCTTCTCACAAGATTCCCCAGGAGACAAGAACTAGAAAGATATGTTCAGAACAAGAATTTTATTCATCCATCAATGTGTCATATTACAAAAAGGATTCTAGTCTTGTTACTTCAACTGAGCCTTTCTCGCAGTCTATTCATTCCGCTCTAATGTAGATGTCTCCTCTTTATAAAGGGGAGACATCTATTACAAAAGATTTACATCATAAATTCTATTTTACCCCATTATACAAAAATAGGGAAATCAGTTTCCCGTCAACCAAAATGTTGTTACAGTAATATTGTCTTTAGATTATAGGCGTTACATCCAGTGTAACAGCTTCCTCGGTGATCAGTCTAGTTCCTCTATTGTTGTCAAATTTAGAATGCAAATCGCACCTGCTTCAGCTTTGAGATTTGCGTGTCATTCTTACTATTTCAGCAACCGCAAAAATAGTCCTGCAAACTCCAGGCAATTTCAGCAACGCGAACTGCACATCATTCTTTAACTGTTCAGCAACTTAACAATTTAAAGATTAACTATGAAGATATCATGATTATATGATAAATAATTAAACTTATAGTGATGAGAAGAATCATTACATACCTTTGGGATAATTGGATTAAAACACTAATAAGGACTTTTAAATATAGGTTGAAAAGGATGATATCATGGCAAAATATATGGTCAAAAAGGGACAATATGAGGTCCTAACATCCCCCCAACTGAAGTAGTTGCATGTCCCCATGCAACATTTACTCTGAGTCTGATTCGGAGTACTGGGATGTACAGTGCAAATTACTTATACACTAAGTATAGAAGGTGCTATCAACCAAATCTCTGAAGCCCTGGACACTCTGTAATCTCTGCCATGCTGCAAGCTCCTCTTTTTTGGACACCTTGAAGTAGGCCTTATATTGTTGTACTGGGAACCAGAGAAGCGGGAAATGAAAGTGATAACCCAACCATTTTTCACCACACTGTTGAACACATTTAACGTAGTTAGGTATTCGTGATATTGTTGCCTGAAGATAGGGTTAAAGGGATGGTATTCCCTTCTCTCCTTAGGGAAATGTTCCCAGAATAGATTGTTTGCCTGTATGGCAAGAGGTCCTTTCTTTTTGACATACTGTTGACACTCCTCTGACATTGCTGCCTGTAATTCTCTGATATGCTCAATCATTCCTGGTTCTCTTATAACCCAATGATGTTCAGCAATGAAAATAGCAGCATTTTGTGGTTCAGCTCAGATCCACAGAAGGCGATTTTCTTCGTTATGTTTCGCTGAAAGGAAAGCGTTTTTCCACGTGAGCTGATTGGCCATGAAAGAGATAAAGGCTCTAATCTGAATGTCACCAGCCATAGGAATCAAATTAAGCTTTCTATCCTCCGGCATGGCTTCATTATGGAGATAGAGTTCACATAATAGATTATGTTCACTGACTGATGCTACTACAAAGGTTTCAATAAACTACTGGGGTGTAGACACCTCATGAGGTCGTCCATCTCTGACTGCTTTTACTTGGAAGATTGCTAGGCGTTCTGCTAGAAACACAGAATAGTTAAAGGATTGTTTCCTGGTGGCCAGAAGTCTTTGAACTAACTCAAAGATAAGAGATAGTCTAGTTTTCAACTCCTTATTTTCCTTATGCTGTGCATGGAACTGTTCCAGGACTTCCCAATTTCTATATACATGATTCTGTCGTAATGATTTATGTTCCTACAATGCCTTTTCTTGCGATAGGGCATACTCGTTTTTCCACATATCCCTGAGTTCTTGAATGGTTAAGGTCTGATCAAAGATAGTCTCTGCACATTGAGGCTCAGTTTGGGTAAACACTGTCTTTGCAGACTTTGGTGCAGGATTTTCAGTTTTAACGACTAAGGTAGGCCAGGATACTTGCGGTTTCACTTCTTCTTCAGAAATATTTGAAGGCCCTGCTGGTTTTTGTGTAACAGCAGGGCGTTCCTTTTTAACTATAACAGGACTAAATGCAGGAGTGGGTCCAGGCAATGGGACTTTGATTATCCTATAACCAGCTCGAGAATAGAGATCACCACATTGGCTGCACATGTATTCATTGTATCGATCCTTTTCCGCACTTTTTTCAGCTGCAGATGCTACCTGAGATAAAGTATACAGATTAAGTTCTTTTTCATAAGCTTCCCTTGCCCTTATTAACTCCTACTTATAAACCTCAATCTCAGCTTTCAGAAACTCATTTTCTTGTTGAAGGGAAGCTAACGTGACAGGGCCTTTTGTAGCAGGTGCAGTCTCTATAGCTGGTTCAAGTGGATGGGAGGATCGTTGTTTGGTGGCAGCTTCATTATTTGTATCCTCAGTAGGTGGTTCTTGTGTGACACTTGTTGGGTCATCAACTAGTTCTATAATAGCTATATCCTCCTGAGCATGTGAATTTTGCATATCAACCGACTGAGTGGTTGGTTCTTCTCTAACAGCTACAGTTCATGTAGTACCCTGGTTATCTACACTTTGCTCATCAGCAGGTGGTTCTTGTGTATCAAATGCTGAGTCAGTAGCAGCCATGTCTTGGTCTGTTTTCTAGTCATGGTCATCAGCGAGTGGTTCTTGTGTGACACTTGCTGAGCCAGTAGCTGGTTCTTGTAGAACAACTACATGTTGATTATCTATTTCCTATTTATCAGCAGGTGGTTCTTGTGTAACACCTACTGAGTCAGTAGCTGCTGCGTCCTGATCTGTTTCCTGATCATGATCACCAGCAGGTGGTTCTTGTCTAGCACCTACTAGACTAGTAGTTGGTTCTTGTGGGGCAGCTACTTCCAGGTCCTCTATCTTTTGCTCCTCAGCAGGTGGTTCTTGTGTGACACCTATTGAGTCAGTAGCTGGTTCTTGTGGAGCGGCTAACTCTAGGTCGTCTGTCTTTTGTTCCTGAGCAGGTGGTTCTTATGTAACACTTATTGAGTTAGTAGCTGGTTCATGTGGGACAGCCACATGCTGTACATCGTCTTGGGTGTCTACTTTTGATAAATCAACAGCTGGTTCTTGTGGAGCAGCTGCGTGTTCTGAAAGGAATGATGTCACAAAATCCTAAACATTTTTCATTTCGGTACCCGAGGGTGAGGAAGGTAGGGATTCAGGGTTTGGTGGGGTATGGGGTTTTAGGATAATAGGTGGGGAATTTGGGGTGGTGGTCTCAGTTGCTGTTTCAGAAGACGTCCTCCTTCGTCTTCGAGGTATGGAGGCAGGAAAAATAGTAGTTTTGCTTTTATGGGTAGCCTTCTCTGGGGTAGGAGGGTCATAAGAAGTGATAGCTTTCTTAATTGAGGCCCTTGTTCATCTTTTTGATGGGGGCATAGCCTTTTCTTGCCTTTTCCTTTTCATCTTAGAAATGGGAATGTCGTCGTCTGAATCATCGCTGGGGATATGGACAGTGGGAGTGGATGATTCAGGTAAATTATGGGGTGGGGTTGATGCAATGGAGGGGTCAATTGGACTAGCTGTCATGGGTGGCTGGGGATTTTCAACATTTAATTGGGGAGTTTCGGCTGCTGTTTGAGGTATTTCAGCAATTTCTTGAAGATTCTCAGCTGCTGGTTGAGGAACTTCAGCTGCTTCCTGAAGGTTTTCAGTCGCTGGTTGAGGAACCTCAACAGCTTCCTGGGGTGGGTTGTTAAGGGGAGGAGGATTCTGCAAGGCAAAGCCCCTCTGAATTAGAAGCTGAACCAAGCGATGGTGAGTGAGGGGGAGGAGTGGGTACTTTGCATTCATGGAATAATGCGACATATTCTTTAGACACCTAAGCAGAGAGTATGGCATATTTAAACGACCATGTCTTAAATGATTCAACAACAAAAAGTAATGCTAGTACACTACCTGGTAACGTCCTTCGCAGGTGAAGTAGTGCTTGACAAACTCTGCGACCTTCGGCCATGGAGGTGGTAATGAATGAAGTGCAACACCCCTGCCTTTAGGTTCGACCCGCTCTCTAGGTAGAAGAAAATCTTGCTGTGCGTTCAGAATGAGTTGTTTACAACTGAACAACCGAATTCCATCGACTGGTAATCCTGAAACCTACGCTATATCCTCCTCTGTTACTGCAATTCGCACTCCCTGAACAGTAGATTAACCTTCCTTTAAATTACGTGCGAATTCCAGGACTTGCTAAGAATCAAATTCCTTGAGCCTTCAGAAATAATCTACCCAGCCTGCTTGCAGAAAAATTTGATATGCTTCTGGGTGTAATTCCAATAGAGCCATTGAACCAGGTTCATTTCGAACAGCTTTACCTCCCATAGTTATCGGTTCAGTAAGATGCACAATACAGAGCTGAGTTACCGCAGCCGAGATAGAGTAAGATATTGGAAAAGAGATTATGACATAATAAGATAGAGACGAGGTGACGAGACACGATCGTAATAAAAGTGATGGTGATTGGCATATTGGGTAATGATTGCAAAATTTTGATATTCCCCCCAACTTTGGCTAAAATGATAATTTTAAATGTACGGAGATTTCGGTGATCAAATCAGAATCTTCTCATTAACTATAGTTTAATATTTACACATAAACACGCATACCTCATGTTTTACCCTCGATTGTTCTGTTGAAAGTGTAATCTCGTCGTTAATAGATCACCAATGGTTATGAAAAGGGGTTGTAAGATATGAGGGTATTTATATGAAAGGCTTTTATAAACATAGGAGGAGGTCGTGAAATAATAAAGTAATAAGGATCAATAGATGTTTCTCACAATGGAAATTAATATGTATCCATTCCTTTCAAAAGAATTAACGTTTCAATTACGGGAAAAATGGGAAAAGTTGGTGTTTTAAGGAAAGATGGAGAAAGTCTGTGTTTCAGTAATGGGCAAAATGGTGTTGCAGCAATGGGAAAAATGGTGTTTCAGCAACAGGGAAAATGGTGTTGCAGCAACGGGAAAAATGGTGTTTCAGCAACAGGGAAAATGGTGTTTCAACAACAGGGAAAATGTTGTTGCAACAACGAGAAAAATGATGAGAAATGTTGTTGTAAAGGAAAGTATTGCTGAAGGGTAGTATGAGGGGATGGATTATGAATTGAAGTGGAATGGTAATGTTTCCCAAACTGAAACCTGATCCTGCTTGCAATGCAGTTGTTCCTTCAGCTAGCCTCTGAATCTAAGACCTGCAAAATAATAAATTGTAACATGGCAACCCTTGAAGGGGATTATTAGTTAAATAATCTAATCTAATAATAAACACATAATGCAAATATTAAATGCAATGAGGGATAGCAGGCTCCCCCAAAAATATATAATATGAATCTGCCATACAAGTGGTTTTAAAATACTCTTTAGAAATAGGTTGCTGGTACAAATGGAGCCGATACCCATTCACTAACAATGGTGTTCTGAAATCATCAATTGTTAGGAACCTTACTGTACCATTTGGAAAAACAGTGTTTATCTCATAAGGTCCCAACCACCTTGTTTGTAATTTTCTTTGAAAATTCTCAAACTGTGAATCATACAATAGAGCCCAATTACCTTTTTGGAAATGCTTGTGCTTAATAGTTTTATCATGCCACCTGGTTCTTTGTTGTTGAATCATAGTTGTCTGATGGATGGCATCCAACCTTTTTTCATCCAATTCCTGCAGCTGCTACAACCTAGCTGTCTATGCATCAGTCAAATCAAAGTTAACATCTAAAGCAGTTCTTAGGGTTTTAATTTTAAATTCCACAGGAAAAAAAACACTTTTACCACAAACCAATTCATAGGGTGGAAAACATGTAGTGTTTCTCCAGGTAGTTCTGTAAGCCCATAATGCCTCAGGCAATCTTTGAGACCAATCCTTCCTATTCTCCCTCCCTGTTTTTGTTAAAATAGCTTCTATGACTTTATTTGTACTTTCCACCTGACCATTAGCTTGGGGGTGGTAAGGTGTAGTCATTTTATGATTGATATGATATTTTTGAAGCGTAGCTTTAAAACCATGAGAATTGAAAGGAAGTCCTCCATCTGTGACTAGTTCTCTAGGCACTCCAAATCTAATGAAGATTTCTTCAAATAAAAAGGTTAAAACAGATTCTTCATTAGCTTTAATAAGTTCCTTAGCTTCCACCCATTTAATCATATAATCTGTACAAACCAATATATAAACTCTTTGGTTGGATGGAGGATTAATGGGCCCTACAAAATGTAGAGCCCATCTTTCAAAGGGTTCAAGTATTACCTGAGGGTTCAGTGGCATTTCATCTCTATGATTGGGTTGGCCCATTCTCTGACAACTGTCGCAGGCCCTGACATATTTATTTGCATCCTTGAAAAGTGAGGGCCAATAATAACATATCCTGAGAATTTTATGTGTTGTTCTCTTATCAGCAAAATGCCCACCACAAGGGCCATCATGGAAAGCCTTCAATATATCATAAACCTCATCTTCTCTAATGCATCTTCCGATTTCCTGATCAAGTCCTGTATGAAAAATACACCCACTTATCTAGCTACACCGAGCACTTTGTTGAATGATCTTTCTTTTCTCTCGATGTGATAGGTGTGATGGTAGCTTCCCTACAACGAGATAATTGGCAATGTCTGCATACCACGGTGAGTGAGCAAATACTGAAAACAAGTATTCATCAGGAAAGGAATCATCTACTAGAGTATTATCATCAGTTTTTATCCGAGAAAGGAAATCAACAACTACATTTTCTTTACCTGGTCGATCCACAATTGTAATATCAAATTCTTGTAGTAATAATAACCACCTGGTAACTCGAGAATTTGTAACAGATTTATTCATTAAATACTTGATAGCCTAGTGGTCAGTATGAACAAAAGTAGGATAACCAGTAATGTAATGTCAAAATTTATTAATAGCATAAATGACTGCTAAAAATTGTTTCTCAGTAACTGTGTAATTAAGCTCAGCAGGTGTCATATTCTTACTAATGAAATAGATAGCATAAGGAATATTATTCTCCTCTTGTCCCAAGACAGCTCCAATTGCAGTGTCTGAAGCATCAGAGGATATATGAAAGGGAAGTGCCTAATTAGGTCCCCTCAGAATAGGAGTTGTAGACAGTTGATGCTTAAGTTCATCAAATGCTTTCTCACAGGCATCAGTCCACTTAAATTCAGCATTTTTCATAAGTAACACAAACAAAGGAGAAGCTATTTTAGAAAAGTTTTTGATAAATCTTTTGTAATAACTAGCATGTCCTAAAAACCCTCTTACATCAGTTTGTGTTTTAGGAATAGGAAAGGTCTAAATTACCTGTACTTTGGATGGATCCACTTGAATCCCAAGGAATGAAATGAAGTGTCCTAGTACAATTCCTTCATTCATCATCATATGACATTTTTTGGTACTCAAGGAAAGATTAGCTTGTATGCATCGTTTAAGTACTTTCTCAAGGTTTTGTAATGCATCTTCAAAAGTCACACCATAGGGAGTTAAATCATCCATAAATATCTCCAAAGAATCATTAAGCATATCAGAAAAGATTCCTATCACTTCTCTTTGAAACGTTGCTGGAGCATTACATAGTCCAAATGGGAGAACTATATAAGCAAAAGTTCCCCAAGGACTAGTAAAAGTGGTCTTATCTTGATCTTGGGGTGCAATTATGATTTGGTTATATCCACTATAACCATCTAAAAAGGAAAATAATTTCTTCCCTGACAAGTTGTCCAACACCTGATCAATAAATGGCAAGGGGTAATGATCTTTTTGAGTGGCTTGGTTTAAGGCTCTATAATCTACACACACTCTCTATTTCATGTTTTTCTTAGGTACTATGACCAGCACAGAAGCCCATTCACTGTCAGATATGGGGTATATAAACCCTGCATCAAGCAACTTTTGAAGTTCTTCCTTAACAATTTCCCTCAAATTGGGATTCATTCGCCACTGGGGTTGGCAGACTGGTTGGACCCCTCCTTAATATAGATATGATGAGTACATAATTAAGGAGAGATCCCCTTGATGTTTGTGTAGTCCCATGCGAATGATTCCTTGTTTTCACGGAGAAACTTCATTAGCTGTTGTGTTTCAACATCTGATAAATTGGGGTTTATGTTCAATGTTTTGCCAGGTTCAATTTCTACTGTTATGCTTTTAGAGGAGGTAGCATTTGATGTTTGAGGTAAATTTTCAAATTTAAACTTTTCCTGTGTTTCAGGATCCAGAATTTCAGTTAACTGATTCTATGTTTCAGAAGTAACTGAAGAAGATTCACCAATAAAATTACTAATTACTTCATCTTCTGTGGTGTCCTTAAGAGTTAAGGCTTGTCCAATGGTCAAAATGGGTTGAGTATCATTATCCTCATAGTCTAACCATACAGAATCATCATTGTTAATCATAGGTGTAGCATGAGGGTACAACGTAAGCTACTTAGTTTCACATTCATTAGAAATTGTCATTGAACCTGATCTATAGCTGATAAAGGCATCTGTTGTAGCCAACCAGGGTCTCCCCAAAATCAGAGGATGCCCCCCCAACTTTGCTTTAGTCTGTAATACAACAAAGTCAGCTGGATAATTCCAATATTTGACTGAAATGATCAGGTCTTCAATGACCCCCTCCGGATTGAAAGTGGAATGATCGGCTAATTCCAAGATAGTTGGTGTCTCTCTAATTACATTTTTCAATTGTAATAGCTGTGCAGTTTCAAGGGTCATAATGTTTATAGCAGCACCTAGGTCTACCAGAACTCATGAAACAATAGTTTTTCTGACCTGCACTGTTACCGTAGGGTGACCAGGATCACCATATTTTACAGGAGGAAATTTTCCTGACATTAAAGCAGCTAGATCACCCGTCACGTGAACTGTAAGGGGATCTTTAGCCTTCCTACTAGGTTTCTTGATGCAAATGTCTCTGATAGTTCTGGCATATATTGGCACATCTCTGAGTGCTTGTAAAAGCAGAACTTTAACATAAAAATTCTGCAATTCCCCTAGGAAATTGAAAACAGGCGGCTCAGGTTTCTTAGCGAGAGCTAGACATTCAGGGAATGGTGGCTCTACTGTTTCAGCAGTTTTATTAGAGGATGGCTTGACTATTTCAACAGTTTTATTAGAGGATGGCTTGACTGTTTCAACAATTTTATTAGAGGATGGCTTGACTGTTTCAGCACCCTTATTAGGTAAATTATTCTTTTCTATTTCTTCCTTATCAGAGTCAGAAGTGGTAATATCGTCAATGATCGGCTCAACTATTCTCCCGGATCGTAAACGAATATCATTACATTGCACAGATGATGTAGGTATGTTCTGAATGTCGACGACTTGCTCAGCTTTATTATTATTAGGGTTAGGGTTCAGTTGTATAGGCAGCTGGGGTTTCATTGTCTGATTATTCAATGGAGTACCTGACGGAAGAGAAAGGTGTTGCTAGAACTGAGGAAACTGGTTTGGGAGCATAGTTTGTTGAGCTCTCCAATTTGGGTTCCATTGATTAAAATAGGATTGTTGTAGAAGCCAAGGGGTCCACATTGTAGGGTCTACAAAGGGAGGGTTTCTTTGTTTCATGGGTGGGAAATTCATTTGATTAAAGGGTGGGTATTGCATTTGGTTAAAGACCGGGTAATTTGCTTGATTAAAAGAAGGATAATTATTCCAATGATTAAATGGCATACTAGAGTTCGTACCTTGTCCTCGTGGTTGCCATTGCCTCCTTTGTGTCAGCAGATAAACTTCTTTAGCTTCCTCCTCAGTTAGTTGTAACGCTGGCTTTATCCCTGGTATATAGGGGCATTGTTGAGTTTCATGGTCCTTCTCACAAATGGTGCAGATTGGTACCTTGTCCAGTGGGAATTCCCTCAGTGGGTGTTTTTCTCTGCATTTAGGGCAAAAAATGACCAAAGTAGCTTCTGCCTCTGCCTGCTTCTTTTTAACCTGCAAGGTATCAACCTGTGAAGAAAAAGAACTTAACATTTCAGTTTTGAATTCCTCAAGTAAATTACCTATTTCAGCTCTTGTTGCTCCTCCACTGGCTGATTTTTGGACCTTTGAATAAGTACTATCCCTACTCTTTGATTTATTTGCAGCTCCTCTTGAACACCTCTTGCAGAGGTTAACGATTTCATCATACGATTCTTTGTATATATCCGCTTTACAAAGCATGTTTAACATATCTAAACAATCATCCCTTACCCCTTTCAATAATATTGTTTTGAGAATATCTTTACTTACATCAGGGTGCTTGGATCTCTGCAGATTATACTGGACCATCCTCCAGATTTTCATCCTCCTTCTGGACCATCTTGAATAATTCCTCCCTTTTTTCTCTCATCCGGCAATAGTATTGGTATTTGGCCAGAAATTTCTCCTTCATCTGATCCCATGTTGTGATCACATGACCTCCCAAGCTCATAAACCATCTCAGTGCATTTCCTTCTAATGTTGCTAGAAACAACTTCAATTTGGAGAATTATTAACATAATCATAACTTCTACATAATATATCAAATTTGAAAATAAACTCATCAGGGTCTTCAGAGGATAAACCATGGAAGTTAGGTAATGCCGAAAGTGGGATATTATTCATAGGAGTTGTTCCTCTGGGAAGATCCTCAATAGTGAATTCCAAGGTGGAGAGGGAATTCTCTCCTCTTCCTTCTCCTCTGCGTCCCCCACCAAAGAGTCCTTCATTGTTTCCATCCATTGGTCGTTTTCCTGATGCACTTGCCCGATCTTCAGTGTTTTCTGTTGGACTCTCAATGTCCTAAACTGGTTCCTCAACTTCAATATCCTCTATTGGTTCTTCAATTTCAGTATCTTCTATTGGTTCTTCAATCTCCTCCACTGGTTCCTCGGTATGTTCTGTTATTTCTACCACCCTTTTAGGTCCCACTACTTGCTCTATTTCGTAATCCGTTTGGAGAGAATGCTAGGTCTATGGCCTCTGAGTGCTTAGCCTCTGAGAAGTCTCAACTTTTGAAATAATCTCATCAATGAAGGTTCTTCTACCTCCTCTTCCTTTACCCTTGCCACGTGTAGGATTAGTTTTCTTGCGTCCTCTCATGCATCCTACATATCTAAAAGAAAATCATTAGTTCTTTTAAAATATATAATTGCCTTCCTCGGCAACGGCGCCCAAATGTTGGTCACTTTAATTGCTTATTAAAGTGCTACATAAATTTTCAACCCAGGGAAGTCTTGCTATTTTAAAGGCAACTGCATACTATATGTATTCAAACCTAAAGGCAACAAAAGTTGTAGTAAAGACTGTTCACACATTGCCTTAAGAAAACTGAAGCTACACTCCGAGTTACAACAAAAACAACCTATTGCAGGAAGCTACCAAAGAATGCTTAAAAGAAGTAATCTAAAGGATCAATCTGCACAGGAGAGTGCTGGCTATGCTGTAACAGAGAACAAGACCCTATTCCCGGAGCAGGAATCTTCAGCACCTGTTCTTGATTATCAAGCTACCACCTTGCTCTGTAAACTTAATTGCAACACACATGAATTAACTGTTGATAAAATAAATGTTGCAGCAATCAATTGAAAAGAAAATAGAGTTTCAGCAAAATCATATTCAGCAAACAGTTCTGTTAACAAAGCATGAGCAAAAGACACACTAAAAACACTACAGAAATAAAATGGGTGAGTCTTGTGATGAAGGTGGGCCCTGTCCTTCTCACAAGATTCCCCAGGAGACAAGAACTAGAAAGAGATGTTCAGAACAAGAATTTTATTCATCCGTCAATGTGTCATATTACAAAAAGGATTCTAGTCCTGTTCCTTCAACTGAGCCTTTCTCGCAGTCTATTCATTCCCCTCTAATGTAGATGTCTCCTCTTTACAAAGAGGAGACATCTATTACAAAAGATTTACATCATAAATTCTATTTTACCCCATTATACAAAAATAGGGAAATCAGTTTCCCATCAACCAAAATGCTGTTATAGTAATACTGTCTTTAGATTATTGGTGTTACATCCAGTGTAACAGCTTCCTCGGTGATCAGTCTAGTTACTCTGTTGCTGTCAAATTTAGAATGCAAATCACAATTGCTTCAGCTTCGAGATTTGCGTGTCGTTCTTACTGTTGCAGCAACTGCAAAAATAGTCTTGCAAACTCCAGGCAGTTTCAGCAACGCGCACTGCACATCATTCTTTAACTATTCAGCAACTTCACAATTTAAAGATTAACTATGAATATATCATGATTATGTGCTAAATAATTAAACATATAGTGATGAGAAGAATCATTGCATACCTTTGGGATAATTGGATTAAAACACTAACAAGGACTTTTAAATATAGGTTGAAAAGGATGATATCATGGAAAAATATATGGTCAAAAAGGGACAATATGAGGTCCTAACACCCGCCTGCAACTATTCCATCCACCAGTTCACCTTTCTTCACTCCTCCTTATGCCTCCCAACACACCAAACTTCAAACTAAGTTCTAATTTTTGATTTGCACTTGGATTCTTGGTTGAATCTCCTCAACTAGTCGCTAATATATATGCGTGCCCATCGTGTATGGAGGGGCATTGGCCTTCAAGTCGACCTGCCCATCCTAACTCGTCGCACCCCATCTTCACTACAAATGGCCCCCATACGTTGGTTCGTCAGGTCCACTTACCCAACCATCCATCGTATAAGCTTGCAATCACAGTTTTCCATACTTAGCCATTTTTTCATTTCTCAGTTTTTCGACCCTCGAGTTGGCTTGTTGCAAGTAGTGTCTCGGGTGCATTTAACTGACGGCCCATCTCATCGCACACCAACTCATCCCATCATCGCAACTTTTGTCGCATGTGACATGGGCACATTTAACTGACCATTCGACTCGTCACACCCAATGACTTGTCACGTTTAACTGAAGATGCCCGTGCCCCGATGTCGCACATCACATGCACCCAGCTCATGGGCGTGACACCACCCATCATATATAAAATAAATATCCAATCGCGGGGAGCTTTTGGAAGCCAATTCTCGAGCCGTATTTCCACACATTTAATTTCCAACCCTACCAGTCCAATGTCTGGTTAGTCTTAAAGCAGTAGGCTTCCTTGGTGTAGTGTCACGGAGGCAATCTGTTGAGCACTGTAAAATACAAAGAACTAGGTTCGAATATTGCGAAAGATCTCATCAAAAGTTGTCTTCCATCTCTAGGTTTCTGTAGAAAGTTTAGGCTTGCAAAGGAGGAAACTGATACACTGATGCCACCTTCAAGAGAAATTGACCAATTATTTTGCTTTTCCAACTGCATATTGCATCCTTCGCAGACAATTTTGAAGAGATTAAGGTGGCATCTTTTGCCGATCTTGAAATTGATCACTAATATCAACTAGGAGACTCTTTATACGATTTAACTACCATTCTAGAGCTGAAGGCTCTCATCCAACCGAATAACATTGTTTATTTGCTATATAAATGGAGGAATAATGGTACTGTAGGTATTGGCTATGACTCCGGTGATAATAGCCATCATTTCCATTTTCTTTTGACTTTTTAGCAAAAGAAATCCCGCGTCTAAAGGGGTGAGAGACATTATAACACAGTCTAACAAACAAATATAAATACAAAGAATTGACATGTTTGTTGTCAAATCATCGAGGAGATACAAAGTCATAGGTCGTTATTTGAAATCCAGACTGAGTTCATCTAACAAGGTTATTATATAAATGTGGAATCCATAAACAGATTGTCCAACTTTATATATAATCAAGCCAATCTTTCAACAAATAGTGCTTAAACGCATAAATTTTATCATCAATAACATATTCCTTAGATATGCAAGTACGAGGACATGTGTCCTAATGTATACAAACCTCCTTAAATGGAAGACGACGAAGGCTAGTCTATTTTAAGTTTGTTTTCCAATTGAAGAAATCGGGCCTCTCTCCGGTATACATAGTTTTTCTTGGCATTGTATCAAGAGCCCTATTTAGACAAAATTTCCACAAATAACACTTGGACTACTGCCTCGAACTACTATTTTGTTCAGTTTCTTTCACTACTACATCAAGGGAACTTTTAAGACATTTTTTTAAGACAAAATAAATCTTTTGTCTTAAAAAGAAACTTTTGATTTTTGTTATTTTACATTAAAATTTAATATCAATTGAATTGTTTTAAATATAAAATTTAAGACAAAAATAGTTTAAGACAAAAATAATTTAAAACAAAACTTTATATTTAAGACAAAACTTTAAATTTAAGACAAAAACAATTTCAGACAAAAATATTTTAAGACAACTTTATATTTAAGACAAAAACAATTTGAGGAAAAAATATTTTAAGACAAAATTTTATATTTAAGACAAAACTAGTTAAAGACAAAATTATTTTAAGACAAAACTTTATATTTAAGACAAAAACAGTTTGAGACAAAAATATTTTAAGGCAAAAATTTATATTTAATTAGACAATGCCCACTTAAGATGAAATCCATTTAAGACAATTAACAATTAAGACAAAATCATATCAATTTGAGACTAGTATCTAACCACTGCAAAATTGACTCTAACAATGCACCCTAAGTCCACTAGCTTGTAGGCTACTATTGTCCTGCACCTATATTAAAGTTGTTAATTCACTTGCTATTCACGTTATTTTATATAAAGACAATGATTTGTTGGGCTCTTCATGTTGTGAGGGTAACAGACTTTGAAGAACGTGACAACATTTCCTGGCAATATTTCCTGGACATTAATTCCACTTTTATCCCTTCAATCTCTACTCGTACGATTAGAGACAACTTGTTTATAGTTTCATTCGCCCAATGAGTCACTTTAGTGCTTACCATTGCAGATCAGTTGATAAACTAACTAAACAGTGGACTACTTCTCTTCGTTATGTGATTAAGTCTCGAGTTTGAATTTCCCTTAATATGCATCCCACCAGACTTTGGATCTATCTCAGGGTAATCAGCTGCAAGAAATATTGCAATGTGGTTGGCTTACAATTAGGTGGAGATTTGAAGTCCTTCCTTCATTTCTGAGCCATCATTAAACACACATATAAGTGTACATTTCTAATGTGTATTGCCTTATGAAGTACAATGAATCTTGTTACATTGTGAATGGTGTAATATCTTGCATGTTTGTAAACGTAAATGAATGTTTGACCTTAGACGCTCACTGTATCTTCATGATTAGAATGGTGTCATGTATGCAGTGTGCCTAGAATATTCTATTCATTATTATGTGCATGGTGAATGCACAATTATGTGTTCATATTCAGTTAGTTTATTTCCAACTTTATGGGTATAATTCATTTAACCTATCCCTATGCTAGTTATTTTGTCAAAACTGAGTATTTAGGTATTAGGAATTCGGCCATTAGTCTCCTTGAAACTACAGGAGGGTGGGCGCACAAGATGTGTAGTTATGCTTTATGAACCTATCCTAGGTTTCATTTTAGTCCATGTTTGCTATGCTTTCAAGGTCGAGAGGAAGTGGGAGAACGTGACTTTGTTGACATGCTAGTAGGTTCAACACCTAGTGGGCGCTGGTGAAAGCACACCCTAGTGGAACCATGTTGTGTGTATAGACACCAACCATAATCAGTCGAACCCAGTGATCAAATCTGAGGTAAGGCAAGGTCTATACACTTGGCCAAATGTTGTTTTATTTTGGGTGAGAAGCCTAAAGGCCAAGAGTGTGGTCAAGGAAGAACTCGGAGTGTTAGGAACATTTCCATCCACCAATCACTAAGATACTTGTACCCTAAAACATCCTAAGAGTGTAGAAATTAATATAAATTTTCTACTACATATGTATTCAAACTAAAAACAAGAGATTAAAAATTTCTTCTATTTTTCTGTGAAATGGAAATCACAATTTAGAGACACATTTTCTCACACTCGCTCTTAGCAAGAAAGGGATTTTGCACCACGCATATCCTGCACCTATGGAATTTGAATTTGCCTCTTGATAATGCATTTTTCAATATATCCATATCTTTATTCTCAGTTGGAATGTACTGTAGCATCATAATTCTCCTCTGCACACAATTCCACAAGTGATGGTCCCTGATATCAATGTGCTTGGTGTAGAGCTATAAAAAGGGTCTCTTTCACCTCTAGTTACCTCAGATTAATATTTCAATCCGGGAACGTCTGGTTATTTCAAAGAGTGTCTCAGTCTAAGGCTTAGCACTTGCCAGAGTAATGCTTGTAGTACAGCTGTTTAAAAGCTACGAAAGTAAATTAATGCTAGTCTACAACTTAACTACTTCAAAAGACCAAATCACACCAAGTATTGCATCATCCAAAGGTTCGGTAGCAATAACCCATCCTTTCCGTAACTGATGAGAACAGATCAGAGGTCTGGGAGCCAAATAGCAGATGCTGGGGCTGACTACAACCTGAGACCGTCCTTAATGAATAGAAATGAAACAGCAAGTAAAGGAAATAGCAATGAAATAGAACAGCACATCAGCCAAGGGCTTGGTAGCAATAAGCCATCCCTTTCATAGCTGATGGGAGCAGATCAGAGGTATGGGAGCCAAATAGCAGATGTTGGGGCTCTCTACAGCCTAAGACTGTCCTTAAGAAACAACGAATTATCAATCTGGAAATGGAGCAGTAATTGAAATGGAACAACAAATAAATGGAACAACAAATAAATGGAACAAAAATTAAGAAATGGAACAGCAGTTGAAATAAGCAGTAACCAAGTTCCTCAAGCTGTAATTCTATTTAATCTTTCCAATCAAAACATCAATCCCTCAGTCTTAAAATATGTACACATACGATGGAACAACACTACCGATCAAAATCTTAGAAACACAACATACTCAATCTGCTTCTGTTGTTGATCTAAATAAACGCATACGATTACATCTCAAGATGAAGAACAGTATCATTAAATAATCATGTGAAACAGACCTTTCGAGATAACTTGTTATGATGCTAAACACAATCGTAATGAACTCAATAATGGAGTGACAGTGTCCTGTAGAGATTAATCAATACTTAAAGGATTGGTAAAATGACACAGCGTCAATATTAAGTTCGGGAACACGAGACGAGTTAAACATAACAGAGCATGTAATATAATATTCTTAAAACACAGCAGATTACCAGGTTACGTCTATGAACAAACCACACAGAAATCACGCATAATGGTACAAGAGCAAGTGTCCTCCAGGGCCGGGCCCTTAGCCTCCAGGGGTACACCGCTTAAGATAGATCCAGGCTCAAATATAAAAGAGTGAACAAGTCTGTATTAAGGAATGAAATAAAATTACAGGAACTCAAGTCTTCAACAGAACATAAAGATCATAGTTCTGATCTTTCTTAAAAGAAATTACATAAAAACCTCTTCCTCCTTTAGTAGCCAATAGTGCTATCCCTTTTATAAGGAAGATGGTGGAGATATCTAGATACAGAAAATAGATAAAATAGCGATCCCTCAGGATCTAAGATCCTGAGGGATTCGCAGAATCGTTAATACTGCGTCACTTCTTTCCTTTTCTGCTCCGTGCTGGTATCTCCGCGTCCTTTCCTGGGTTGATTCGTTTTGATCTTGTTTGCTTCCGGTCTCCCATCAAAGGGACAACAGTTAGCTCATCCTTTTCTTCACCTTTAGAATGGTCACCTTCCGTTTTTCCTCCCTCTTGCACATAGAAATGATGATTGTCAGTGTTTCTCATTAATCTCTCGTGTTTTGTTATAAATCCTTATCATTATCTAAATTTCCCATGCAAAAGGCTTTTGAGTTCTAATGAAAAGATGCCAAAATAACCATCGAAACATACCTTCCTTGATACTCCACACATCCCCCAGCTTACCCTTTTTCATGGCCTCATGAAAACATTGTAGTTGACATGCAGAGCGGTGAGGGAGTAGGCTGGAGATGGAATCTCGTGTGGGGGTCTAAACCCATGATGCGAAACTAGATGATCAAAGAAATGGATTGTCTGGCCCTCGAGCATCTCATACAGGGCTTGGTATCTGGGTGCAGGATGCCAAATGATTGGACTCTGGAACCTATATCCTAACCAGGATGGCCCTGCCCTCAAAACAAGTTCGCCATAGAGGCGGAATCGATTAGCAGCAAGCTTAAAATTTTCATACTTAAATGGCTCTCTGAGCTGAATGTTCGGATTAGATACTCAATATCGAAATTTAGCTACTTCAATGGCAGGGTCTTTAATAGAAGAAAAGAATTCAAGCCCTTGCCGAATGATTGCTTCATGCATGGGTCCTAATGCCTCAATCACCCCTGGAGCCCTCATGAGATTTCTATGACTTCTCCATAACTGTTATGGGTCTCTTACCCATAGATCTAATCCGTTTTCTTGTCTCTGAAATGCATTGTAGGCTTTAAGCCATTTAATTTGATTGACTGCAAATGAAATAAATGCTTGTAATTGAATATCCCCAACAAAAGGCCCAGGGTTCAGCTTGGTCTCTTGTTCTAGTACAAGGTTATGCAGATAAAATTCACACAATAACCTTTGCACTTTTACCCCATAATGCTTACAGCAATTTATAAAATCATTTATAGTGTTAATTTCTATGGGAGCACCTGCCTTAACAGCCTTAATTTTCAATTGTAAGTACCTTTCCATTAGAAATAGGGCATAGTTTTTGGCAGGGGATCTACATGCTAAGACATCGT
This sequence comes from Pinus taeda, assembly GCA_000404065.3. Classification (NCBI taxonomy): domain Eukaryota; kingdom Viridiplantae; phylum Streptophyta; class Pinopsida; order Pinales; family Pinaceae; genus Pinus; species Pinus taeda. Next base: position 25,268 of record APFE030049957.1, on the reverse strand, counting down.
TGTATAGAGCACACAAGGTATCCATCTGTTTAATAACTACATCTAATCTACGGGTTACCTTGGCAACTTTGTCTTGTTCCTTTTGCCATCCTTTGAAAGCTTGGCTTTCAGACAGGTTGACGTTCCTTAACTGCTGCTGTAATTCTTCATACTTTTCACGGGGGACCGTTTCCTCCCTGAGCTTTTCTGCTTCTTGTAGGGCCTACTTCAAATGTTGGTGAAGGGTTCTTGTTTTTGGTTCCTTTTTCCATGCATCCATGGAGGCCGGGAGCTTTACTTGGACTTTCTTATTGTGCTGCTTTGAATTCATAGCCCTTATTACTCCCGAAGGTGGTGCCTCCGTCTGAACCATGTTATCATATTTTTCAATTTTAACATGGACTCCAGCCCACTGTTGTTCCTTTTCAAATGGAATAGCAGTCTGCTCTTCTGTTTCAATTGGAACAGCAGTTTGTCTTTCTGCTTCACTAGGAACAGCAGTTTGGCTTCTGTCAGGGTTTTGAACAGTGGGACGGCTTCTAGTCCTCCACCTCCTGTTCTTAAGGGGTCTTATTGGTGTGGCCAAACCTTTTCTTCTTGAGGTCCCTTTCACCCTTTGCCTTGCTTTTAGAAGCCTAATCTACTGGCGAAGCCTGTTTATTACGTTTAACAATGTCCGCTTTTCCCTTTGTAATTCCCTTATTTCCATCAACTTCTCAGAAAGAATAGCAGGTTGTTTGCTGTGGGTTGGACTGTGGCTAACTTCCTAATTTTCTTCTTGAGGTGGCTGTTCCGGGGTAAGAACCTTGCTTGGCTCTGTTGTTTCTTGGGCTGATTCCTCTTCTGCCCTTTTTTCCTCCAGACTTTCCTCTGGTGCATTTTGACTAGGAACGGGCTATTCCTGCTCGACATTTTATGTTACCTTTTCATTATAAACGGGCAAATTTTCTACTTCTGCTTCTTCTGTATGCACTTCCTCGGGTGCGTCTTTCTCTTGGGTTTCTTCTACGGCCTGGAGGTTGGATGGACTCAGGGGTTGGCCATATTCGCCCATATTGGCCAAAATGTTGGCCAATTCATCTTCCCCTAACGAGTCCTATACTGGGTTTCCTCCCTGCTATTCCATTCTTTCCTCCTGCTCGGGCTGCTCAACTTATTTTTTCTCGTCTCCTTCTTCTTCAGTCTGCTCATCCTGTTCTTCTTCTCCTCCTGTAGATTGCTCTGCCTCCTCTTCTTCTTCTCCTGTTTCTGCCTCTACAGACTGCTCTTCTCCCTCGACATCTTCTTCTTCCGTTTCTGTTTCTGCAGACTGTTCTTCCCCTTCGACATCTTCTTCTTTTGTCTCTGTTTCTACAGAATACTCTGTTTCCTCGTTGTTTTCTTCCTTTGTCTCTGTCCCTGCAGACTGCTCTATATCCTCGTTGCTTTCTTCCTGTGTTTCTGTCTCTGCAGACTGCTCATCTTTGATCTCTATTGCTTGGCTCGTGCCTTCCTGGGGTTTCTCGAGCACTGCTTGTAACCCTGCGAGCCTCGCCGATTTTCTACGTTTTTCTGCTTGTTCAGATGTACCAGCGTCATGATTCCGCTTTTCGGGTCGTTTTTCAGGTTGCTTTTCAGCTTGTTTTTCAGCTTGTTTTTCAGCTTGCACTTCTATGCAAGCGTCTTGCTTTCATTTCTCTGAACGTCGGGGTGTGCTATCAATTTGTTTTTGTTTTTTCGGGCGTCCAGATGTGGCCGTCCCTTTATTAATAATAGAAATTAGTTCTTCCCAGCTGCTCTAATGCTGGGTGAGCCTATGATTCACTATCAAATGAATTAATCCGTGGTGGCTAACCACAATTTCTACGTGTTGTGCCTTTTCATACTTCGTGCCACATCATGCAATAGTGAATTTAGCAATGCAGGTAAATTCACAGAACATTTTTGTTTTAAGACAACTCAGAGTTTAAGATGTCGTGGTCTTACCACGTCTTTTCTGCCCTCGCAAGTAATGTAGTTCTGGATGATTTTCGCCAATTCCGCCCATGGTTCTCCTAGCATTGCTGGTAGCACCCCCTTTCCTCGGGCTATCAAACTCTGGCCTTCGTCCTGAAAGATTTCCAAAATCTTTTGCAGCCTTTCCTTCTTTATTGTCCATACTGGTCCCGTGGCCGGTAGTCCTGTCACTCTTGCTATTATGTTGTCAGTGACTACTATTCGCCTTCCTCTTACTGTGGAGTATTCTTCCTGTAGGTTCTGTAAAAATTCTTTCGCTACAGTTTCATTAGACTCCTTCAGGCAGTTGAGATAGGTCAACCATCCTGCTCTCTTCAGGATTCTTCGGGCTGCAGCCGAATCAGTTAATGTTTGCGGTTCTCGGCGGACTGACCTTCCTTCCATAGCTTCACTGCAAATGCTCAAAGGAACAGCAGTTGTTCGTTGAAATGCAGAGAAGTTGGTGGCGTATTCCTCGTTCAAATTCAAATGCAACGGCATATGCAATGGAAATAGCTTCGAATAGCAACTCATACAGAAGAAAACAAAAATGGCAAATGATCATACTGTTGAGCCGTGCTGTGCTCGAGTACAAAATCTTCTCGAATAATGGACTGACACGTTCTCTAGGGAATGATGAGGTTACCTCCCCCCCCGCAATGTGATAGGCTGTCCCAGTCGTCAAATAAAGGAGCAGCGTATGTTCTACCGCAAGGCCTTTATGGAACAGCTTATGAAAATATGCCATGTCCGCAAAAACAACCTATTAATGAAATCGAGGTAGAAAGTTAGATCACTTTTAATACGTAAGCGACTGCGGTGAGTTGATGGAAGTTCGGGGATAAAACATTTTCCATAAATAGCGAGTCTCATGCGGTCACTGTCACTAGCTCCATAATGATTGGCGATAATAGATAGTCATGTGCTATATGGTTGGGTAATTAAATTAATTATCACGTTATAAGAAACCAGAGGATATAATCTCCTTACCCATTGGCGTAAAATTTATCACTTCAATACCATTAACAGAGCTCTGCTGCCGACAGGTGTCCATAACCTTGGCAGAGTTGTTTATTTCACCCCGGGAACCATAGTCCTTTGTGTATGCCAGGAAGTGTTATATAATGTCAAACTGTAGGCCACTATGCAGGCTTGGTAACCAGTTAGTCATAATCCCATTCACGAGGAAGGAGTGAATAGTGGGCAGGTCGGCTCGTGGTGAGACCTCCTGTTCCAAGGGTTATTTATTTTGATATACCTTTTGGACCATTTCCTAGGTATGGTGGCCCTAGTGGGAATGCCACTTCGCTTCCATCCTGATGATCATGGTTGGCCAGCTCGTAATGAGACTCCCTATCTTGCAATTTGACAATTTTTTTTTTTTTTTTTTGAACCTGCTTTGCTTGCTTCTTTTTT
>APFE030049957.1:0-15811 GCA_000404065.3 Pinus taeda | reverse complement strand
GGGGTCAGTGGTGTAATCATATCCCCTGCATAGCACATCAAATTCGAATAAGAATGCATCCGGGTCCTCTGATGTAAGACCGTGAAATGTAGGAATGTGTTGAAGGGGAATTGCTTTCATAGGAGCATTTGCTGCGGAATCCACTATGGGGTATTGTAATGTAGAGGTTTGGGTGTTTAGCGGATTTTGAGCCATTGGGTCAAATATATGCCAATAACCTTCTGAAATATCTAAGAGGGTATTCCTAGGTTGAGGAGGAATGTTTTCAACAGGAACAGTTTTAATAGCACTTCCTCTATCTGGGATTTTTGTCTGAGGAAATAAGGTGTCTTCAATAATAATTTTTATCGCGCTCCCCTTGTCTGGGCTATTCAATGGCTGAGTTATCCTAGGAAGAGATCTTGGCTCCCCAGTTTCCCCTGTTTCCCCTTCTCCTTCACAAATATTACTAAGATTCCCTTCTTGCAGTCGTTCTGGAATAGAATTTTGAATTTCTTGAAAGTCCTGTTCGTCAGTCTGACTATGCACCTCAGCAAAGGCTTCGGATGGTGAACTTGAGGCCTGAAGGGAACTAGTAGGCTGTTTGGAAGTAACTTTCCTGGGTCCTACTTAAGGCTGAGATTCGGCTTTCTTATAGATTTCGTCTATGAATGTTAATCGACCAAGGGTCACCGGTCCCTTAGCTTTTTCTGGCTTTGGTAACGGTTTGGGATTTTTCTCCGGCTTTTTCTGCTTAGTCATGCACTCAATTTAACTACTAAGTTTTAAGCAGATAGCAACAAATCTACAGGAAAGCGGGCAAAGGAGCAAGGCTTTTACATGCTCCGCACGTAGGTTCTTACCTTCCATTTTTAAAACCCAATTCTTCCCTAGCAGGTTCGTACACTACTCTGAAAAAGACAAATGGCTACACTCTTTCCCCGGCAATGGTACCAAAATGTAGAGCTATAAAAAGGGTCTCTTTCACCTCTAGTTACCTCACATTAATATGTCAATCCGGGAACATCTGGTTATTTCAAAGAGTGTCTCAGTCTGAGGCTTAGCACTTTCCAGAGTAATTCTTGTAGTACAGTTGTTTAAAAGCTACGAAAGTAAATTAATGCTAGTCTACAACTTAACTACTTCAAAAGACCAAATCACACCAAGTATTGCATCAGCCAAAGGTTCGGTAGCAATAACCCATCCTTTCCGTAACTGATGAGAACAGATCAGAGATCTGGGAGCCAAATAGCAGATGTTGGGGCTCACTACGCCTGAGACCATCCTTAATGAATAGAAATGAAACAGCAAGTAAAGGAAATAGCAATGAAATAGAACAACACATCAGCCAAGGGCTTGGTAGAAATAACCCATCCCTTTCATAGCTGATGGGAGCAGATCAGAGGTCTGGGAGCCAAATAGTAGATGCTGGGGCTCACTACAACCTGATACTGTCCTTAAGAAACAGCAAATTATCAATCTGGAAATGGAACAGTAATTGAAATAGAACAAAAAATAAATGGAACAACAATTAAGAAATGGAACAACAGTTGAAATAAGCAGTAACCAAGTTCCTCAAGCTGTAATTCTATTTAATATTTCCAATCAAAACATCAATCCTTCAGTCTTAAAAGATGTACACATACGATGGAACAACACTACCGATCAAAATCTTAGAAACACAACATACTCAATCTGCTTCTGTTGTTGATCTAAATAAACGCATACGATTGCATCTCAAGATGAAGAATAGTATCATTCAATAATCATGTGAAAACAGACCTTTCAAGATAACTTGTTATGATGCTAGACACAATCGTAATGAACTCTGTAATGGAGTGACAGTGTCCTGTAGAGATTAATCAATACTTAAAGGATTGGTAAAATGACACAGCGTCAATATAAAGTTTAGGAACATGAGATGAGTTAAACATAACAGAGCATGTAATATAATATTCTTAAAACACAACAGATTACCAGGTTACGTCTATGAACAAACCACACAGAAACCACGCGTAATGGTACAAGAGCAAGTGTCCTCCAGGGTCGGGCCCTTAGCCTCCAGGGGTACACTGCTTAAGATAGCTCCAAGCTCAAAGATAAAAGAGTGAACAAGTCTGTATTAAGGCATAAAATAAAATTACAGGAACTCAAGTCTTCAACAGAACCTAAAGATCATAGTTCTGATCTTTCTTAAAAGAAATTACATAAAAACCTCTTCCTCCTTTAGTAGCCAACAGTGCTATCCCTTTTATAAGGAAGATGGCGGAGATATCTAGATACAGAAAATAGATAAAATAGCAATCCCTCAGGATCTAAGATCCTAAGGGATTCGCAGAATCGTTAATACTGCGTCACTTCTTTCCTTTTCTACTCCGTGCTGGTATCTCTGCGTCCTTTCGTGGGTTGATTCATTTTGATCTGGTCTGCTTCGGGTCTCCCGTCAAAGGGACAGTAGTTAGCTCATCCTTGTCTTTACCTTTAGAATGGCCACCTTCCGTTTTTCCTCCCTCCTGTACATAGAAATGATGATTGTCAGTGTTTCTCATTAATATCTCGTGTTTCGTTATAAATCCTTATCATTATCTAAATTTCCCATGAAAAGGCTTTTGAGTTCTAATGAAAAGATACCAAAATAACCATCGAAACATACCTTCCTTGATACTCCACACTTGGTGTTGAGAAATCTAGGGCATTCAAAGTCAGCAATTTCTCTCCTTGATAATTGCTTGTGATGCACTTTTACCTTTTATCTTATAGTGTTTTCTCTGTTATCTTATTAATGTTTTCTTTCATCAAGACAATTACCAAAATGCATAATAAAAGACAAGTGACACAGTATGTAGGCTTCTCCAGCCAGGGCCAAAACCTCTCACCTTTTGAGGGGAAAGACTGATCAAAATTCTTCTTCTAGATCTTCAATTGATAAGTACCAAGACCTTGACACAGACCCTTGACTCTAGTATCCTCTCAATAACCTTATCACCAACATTGGTGCTCTGCCTCTTCCTTCCTTCGCCTTTATTCTTGATCTAGAACTGCTCCTTTTCGGCTCCTTCTAGAGAAACTCAGTCTCTATCCTTATTTGCTTCACCTTCACAACTTCCCTAGAGAATCTCAGTCTCTAGGTCTTCTAAAGAGAATCTCGGTCTCTACTTTGATTACCTAGAAGAGTCTTTCCTTTGTTGTCCCAGAAGAAACCCTTATTCACACTACCTAGAAGATACTTCGTTGCCCCATAAGAAACTTTGTTGCCCTAACTTCGCACTACCCAAAATATACTTCGCTCCCCCAAAAGAAAGTCACTTTCACTGGTCCAGAAGGAACCCTAACTTCACATTGCCCAGAAGAATCCTTTATCTCCCTTCTTAGCACTTCTATTCTCTTCCTTTTTCATAATTATACCTTTCACCCTTTCTTCACACTTCTTCAAGTCGATTTGCTTGTCCGAATTGTGTTTTTCCAAATGAGGTCAATTTTGGCTATTTATACACTTCTTCACTTGACCTTTAGGCTAACTTGACATCTGGAGTTAGGTCAACGTTGTCTAGCAGTTTCTTCATCGTTTGTAGGCTGACTTGAAGAGGTTATGTGACAACTTCTAGGAGTATACTTTACATAGACAATATTTACCTTTTACGAAGTGTAACATGACTCTTGCATTTTATGACTAGATGACAAATAAATCCTAAAGACTCTTAGTGGGAGTCTTAAATCAAAAACAAAATATTTGCTCATGAAACCCATGAATCAAGTTAATATAATAATTTTGTTTTTTATATTTACATCTCATTACATAAAATCATAATTACATGTCATTATGAAGACCGAAACTAGTTACACTTTTCAACACTCCCTCTTAACCACGGGGGTATTCATAATGGTACTTGGACTTTCTCAATCTGAAGAACCTCTCATAAGAAGAATTCAGATTTGTAATTCATTTTCATAACATCATACCAACCAACATTTTTATATAGAAAGGCCTTGACAAACAACTCTATCTCTCCAGAAGATCAGAGCACAATGCTAGTGAGACCAATGATTTATAGACAAACTCATCATTGTCTCTCTAGGAACATACCCCACCCAGGTTCACTTAGCATATGCTCCATAAGGAGTATTCTTTTCTTGGACTCCCTAGTGCCACAAAGAATATTGGTCCTCCACGACTACTCTTTCATGGGATGCCCTATCTCATCCCCTAAGAGAATCAGATGCCAAATGATTACACAATCCTCCATTTTGTCTTCACAGATGAAGAACATAACAACGTGTCTATCTCTCCTTTTCAAACTAGGAGGTTTTATTCCATTAAAGGAATGTACTTATTCCTATTACAAAGGAATGTACTCATTCCTATTACAAAGGAATGTACCTAAGCTCCTTTCTTAGGAATTTATAAGTTTATTCCAAGTAAGAAACTTCTTATCAGGCTCCCACTTAACTAGGGACCTATCACAGCTCTTCACGTGGAGATCGTAAAACAACCAGCTACATGAAGAGCTCCTTCCTTTGATGTCATGAATTTTTTCTTCGTTAAGGAGTCTTCATCCTTTGGGATCTTCTATATACAAGGCATAGATCATTCATCACTTTTATTCATGAGTTAGTCATGTCCTCAACTTATCGTAAAGTGATCCATCAGATTCTCCATCTAGCTTTGCTTCATGTCATTTTGTTTTCATGCCATATTTTCAGAAGGACATTACATCTTTCTATATGGATTGTTTGGAAGTCATTAACGGATCTTCCCTTCGAAAAAATTCTACAAAAGCCCAACCATATGTTAGTTCAAACATAATCAATCATTTCAAATCAGACTTCCCTTCGTGATGATATTTTACCATGACATCTTTCTGTAAGTATCAACATCCTGCATGCAGATTGACACATGTTCCACTGATATCTATTGTCAAGGGTTTCTATCTTTTGCTTCCACTAGAGTCTCCATATATTTCTGGGAGATATTCAAGTCAGATCTTCTCATACTTCAGATGCTTTATTTCTTTGTTGCATACTATCTCGATCTCTTCCTTTCTTTTCATACACACTTCATTACCAGTAGATTCCAGTCATAATCCCTTGATTGTAGTCATCTTCCTCATAATTCATGAGAGAAAATATTATATTGATTTCATCTAGTGCGACTTATGGTTTGCTACAATTCTTCGGAGTAGGAGATTCTTCCTTCTCTTGATCATATTTCCCAGGAGGGAAATAGTGATCTATGTTATTTGTGACATGACTTTCATAATAATCTATGTGAGCATACATACATCATCTTTCTTTCAGTCATTCATACTTCATGTAGAAACTTTATTCGAAAGGATTTTATCCTTCATACTTATTTTCCTATTATGTCATCATACCATCATTCCTTGAATACCATGAGTTGAAATTCTTGATGAAAACCTTTGCTTCCTTTCTACATCGGCGAATCCTTTTATGAGAATTTTTTAGAGAAACTCGAGGATGTTTCATATCCTCACCCTACAGGTTTTTTCTTCTATTATGTTCCGAGTTGATGACGACCTCTACTTCTATAAGTATTAATGAGGTTTCCTAATAGCTTCCTATTCTTTGTAATTTGGACCAGACATACTTTCTACTTTCGATATCATGAGCTCTTGTAATGTTTCTATCACGATGCTTCTTTCTAATGTGATGCATCCTATCTTATTTACATTTCTTCCGATCTATAACTTATAAGTGAAAAGAACCTTCTAATGAAGAAGACACCTCAACCATCTTTTCGCTTCTTCCTTCTTATGCTTCTTTGTCTTTGGTTATTTCACTTGATTAGTAGAATAGTCTTCTTCCCTATTCCTCTTGGGATTATGACAGCCCTGTTTGTAGTGACCAAAATTATTACAACCATAGCATCTTTCTTTATCCATGTTCTTCCTTTTCTTCTTTGTATTAGTAAACTTTCAAAATTTTCCCTTTCGTCTTAACACTGTTTGTTCCCTTCCATCTTATCTTTCTTCACTTTCATTCTTCATCTTGTCTTCCTCTGCCTTGCAGAGAGACCATAACCTGATGAATGGAATAGCTTCCTATTCACTAGTTTTAATGAGGTTACCTTGTTCATTAGTTAATTCATTTAGAATAGCGAAGATTATTTCATTACCAGACACTATCTCTCTTAGATCCTTCAATTTACCTTTTATTTGAGATGCCTTAGAGAGACATGACTATATTCTTCCATCCTTTGACACCTTATATTTATGAAGATCAGATCTAAGTGATAAGATATTTTCTATCGTGCTTCTAGAGAAAAGTTATCGCAGCTTTTCATATATTTCTTTAGATGTCTCCGACTTGGTTACATAGGAAATGAGTGGATCTTTGATGGACTCCTTAAGAATCTTTTGATCTTTGAGATCCATTTCCATGTATTTAGACAATGATTGCTCTTGGGATGGCTTGCATATCTTCCCATGGACATAATCAATGAATTCATTTACTTCAAAGGACAATGTCTATCCTTCTCTTCCAAACAAGGAAGTTTGATATCCTAACCAGCTTTTGGTCTTACTTAAAACATGATGTCATTTTTACTAGATTTTATTATAATAAGAGGTACTCACTTGTGAAGATCAAACCTTCAACTGGATGATGAATTTGACGCTTATTACTTCAAATATTTAGTTGAGGGAGGACTGCCTTCTATGAGATCTCTGCTTCAATAGAGAGAGGATTGACTCTTGATTCAATTTTCCTTAGATTTGAAGAGCTTCCACCTCCTTTGATGATGTGATGATATCTGAAGCGCTTCTAGGGTTTTGGTCTTTCTTCCTACGTTCTTCGATCTAGAGTTTCTTTGATGTAGATATTTATCTTTTTGATAACCTTCAAATTTCTTTAATGCCTTCTATGAAGATCAATTCTTGTGTCTCAGGTTATTTTGACTACCCCTTCTTGCCTTCAACACCTAAGCTCTCATACCATGTTGAGAAATCTAGGGCATTCAAAGCTAACAATTTTGTTGCTTGATAATTTCTTCTGATGCGCTTTTACTTCTTATCTTATAGTATTTTCTTCATTATCTTCTTAATGCATTCTTACATCAAGACCATTACCAAAATTCATAATAAAAGATAAGTGACACAATACGTAGGCTTCTCCAGCCAGGGCCAAAACCTCTCACCTTTTGAGAGGAAAACCTGATCAAAATTCTTCTTCTAGGTCTTCAATTGATATGTACCAAGACCTTGACACAGACCCTTGACTCTAGTATCCATTCAAGAACCTTATCACCAACCTTGATGCTCTGCCTCTCCCTTCCTTCGCATTTCATCTTGATCTAGAACTACCCTATTCGGCTCCTTCTAGAGAATCTCAGTCTCTATCCTTTTTTGTTGCACCTTCACAACTTCCCTAGAGAATCTCAGTCTCTAGGTATTCTATAAAGAAACTCAGTCTCTACTTTGATTAGCTAGAAGAGTCTTTCCTTTGCTACCCCAAAACAAACCCTTCCTCGTACTACCTAGAAGATACTTCGCTGCACCAAAAGAAACGTTTCTACCCTAACTTCACACTCCCCAAAAGATACTTCATTACCCTAGAAGAATGTCACTTTCATTGGTCGTAAAAAAACCATAACTTCGCATTCCCCAAAAGAATCCTTTCCCCCCCCCCCCCTTCACAGTTCTATTCTCTTCCTTGTTCGTAATACTTCCTTTCACCCTTTCTTCATAGTTCTTCAAGTTGAGTTGCTTGTCCGAATTGTGTGTCTCCAAATGAGGCCGAGTTGGGATTTTTATACACTTCTTCACTTGACCTTTAGGCCGACTTGACAACTGGAGTTAGGCCAACTTTATTGAGCAACTTCATCATCGTTTGTAGGCCGACATGACGAGGTTATGTGACAAGTTCTTGTAGGATAATTTACATAGACAATATTGACCTTTTACAAAGTGTAACATGACTTCATTTTCATGACAATGACTCTTACATATTATGACTAGATGACAAATAAATCCTAAAGACTCTCAATGGGATTCTTGACTAAAAGACAAAATCCTTGCTCATGAAACTCATGAAGCAAGTCAATATAGTAATTTAATTTTTCTTATACATATCATTACATAAAATAATAATTACATGTCATTATGAAGACCAAACCTAGTTACACTTTTCAACACTTAGACATATCATGAAATACTAGATTCTCAGAAAGTTTGATACAACTATGATTATCACAATAAATCGTTGACTAATCCATCTGCTAACTAAAAATATACACACTTATTTTCCTCATCCATATGACCTCACAATATTCTTTACTTGTATCCATGTATTCAACCTCTGTTGAGTTGAGTACGACATACCTTTGTTTCTTACTATACCAGGAAATAGCTGCAGACCCAACACTGAAGATAACACCCAAAGTACTTTTCTTGTCTGATGGACTCCTTGCCTAATATGCATTAGTGAAGCCTTGGATCTTCGCTCCCTTTGTACTCCGGTACCATACCCCATACTCGATTGTGCCTCTGAGATACCTAATCACATGCTTTGTTGGCTTCTAATAAATCTTGGTAAGCTTCACCATGGCTTGACTCAATTGATTAGCCGCATAATGTATGCCAGACCTTGTTTTCACTACATACGTCAAGGATCACACAAGATTTCTATAGATGGTAGCATCTACTATCTCTCATGAAGAAGCACTCTCCTTCCTCCATTTTGTAGCTAGAGGTGTGTCCACAGGCTTGCATTTCTCCATGTAAAATATCTAAAGTATTAAGAGGCATACTTCCCCTGACTCGCAAACATCTCAACGTCACCCTACCATACTTCCAACCCACGGAAGTAATGTATCAATCCCATGTCCTTCATCTCAAATTATATTGCAAGGTTATACTTGCAAGACCAAATCAACTTCTCATCTCCTTTAAGTATCAAATCATCAACATACAATATACCAAGATAAGCAACTTTTCATATACCACTATGTGATATAGGTTGGGAACTCTTCACTTTTGGTGAATCTCAATCGATTGATATATGTATAGGTCTAGGTGTACCGTGCTCACGGTGCTTGTTTGAGACCATACATGGCTCTTTTGGTTCTACACACATCTCCCATTCATATGTCTCAAATCCCTCTCGTTGCTCTATGTAAATTTCTTCCTCAATAAGACCATTAAGAAATGTGGTCTTCACATCCATCTGGTTGATCTTCCGCCCCATCTGTGTAGCTAATGCTAGAATGGTTATGATTGAGTAATATCTTTCCACCGGTGCAAATGTTTCCTCATAGTTCACTCCCTCTAGCTCAGAGAAGCCTTTGGCCACAAATATAGCCTTGTACTTCTCTATACTCCCATGAGATGCATGCTTCAATTTGTAGATCCATTTGGAACCAACTACTGACTTGTTCTGTGGCCTCGACACCACCTCCCATACATTGTTATTTATGATGGAGTCATACTCCTTCACCATGGAATAAACCCACATTGGTTGAGAAACTGCTTCCTCAAATGAAGAAGGCTCTCACTCAATGAGCTTTGTAATGACAGCCATATACCTAATAATAGCAGCTATTCCAAACATTGCACGGTGACTTGCTATTTCTTTCACAAAGGATACGACTAATGGGGAGATAAATTCTTTGTCCGTTCTTTATGTCATGAATTTTGTGACCAACTTAGTAGAATATACAACAAGAACTAATTCTTCACACAATATACATTTATGTCATATGGGGAGAAATGCCTTATTTGGAAGAGATGGATTTTTTTGCTTAACTTCTCAAAAACAGTGGTATCATTCTAATCTCTCTCAATATTTTTTTTAGATAAAAGTAGTGCAACGTAAATAAATAAGGAAATGGTAATGGATATTATAATAAAAAGAATGCTAGTTAGATAATGTAATCAACATCTAATGGTTATTGTAGCTATCTTGTTCAATGTACCTGATTATTTTAGGCTAAACATAATAGAATTTCTTTTGTCAGTTAAATTATGCAGTGTTTTGAATCAATGGAGGACTATACAAAGTCAAGAGCTATGGATTTCTTATTGACATTCTTTTGATAATATATCGAGTTGACATAATTTACCAAAACATGTGAAACTTCATTGAAATATTACAACTTAAAATTGAACAACAAGTCTTCTTGTGTAATTGATCTCCAACACTGGTTACAAGCTTTGCTTGACATGCAACATGTACATTAATGATAATTTTGGAGGAATTACATGTTCGATATCTGCAACATATGTTTCTCAATCATTTGTATTTCTGCAATGAAAAAGAACACAGATAGTGAGTTAACTAGGGCGACATTTGTTTCCATATGCCTCTTTACTAATGAAGGTTGAATTGTAAGTGCAACATTGTTGAAAATTACAAACCAATTTCTTGTAGAGGGTCAAATTTTTATATCAAATTTGACACGTTTAAAAGTTGATGATTTTATTGTGTAATTTTGGAGAAATTGCATGTTTGGTATGTGCAACATATGTTTCTTTAAAAACTTTTATTCCTTCATTAAAAAAGAACAGAGAATACAATTGTGAGGGATAATTACAACCATAGGCCTCTTTCTGATAGGTAGAGCCCTGTGTATGAAAGGAAAGCGTTATGTTAGACTTATGTCAATGGGAATGCTATGTGTATTAACCTCAATACATTGTGGGAGTTCAAGGGTCACTCCTATATAAAAAACAAAAAGAAAATTTAATCTAAGTAACCTAGAAAAGAAAGTGTTGATGGAATAATAAGGACCAAAAAGAGTGCATTGGAGGGATGCCTTCAAAGAAGGTAAAGGGGGAATGGAGGATGCCTCAATGTCCCTTAGGCCTATTACCTGAAGAGGAGAAAACATTTCCCTCATGTAGGTTATTTTTACCATTAGAGGATGAAAAGAAAAACTTATAATATATGATTGTCTTGAAGTGCTAGAAGAAGCGCTGGTCCATGGAGCGTTTTTTTGTCTCAAGGGAGTGGCCTGCTGGTACCATCTTGGAGTGGAGTGTTGCTTGCTGGAAAGGAGAGCCCTGTCCTAAGAGAATGGTACCTATTCAAGTGACATATTTAGGAAGTTATTAGAAAATAATCAAAGATTGTTCCTGAAGACACTCGAAAGGGATATCTCATTCAATACACAACTCCTTTCGGAGAGCCTTCCTATTTGGTATTGTGAGGTTACAACTTCTATTCCCACTAAATTAGTCATGCATAACTATTCCTTCGTAAATTTTCACTATCTTGACTATTGAGGTTTCCTATTTGAAATTTGTTCAATGTTACATATGTTTTGGGAACAAGCTCATTTTTTTTATATTGATAAATTAAAAAGTTAAGTGATGAATATTGGTAAGTTACATGATGAATATTTGTCATCATATTGGTAAGATTAAGAGTATAAAATCAATTGCTAATATGATCTTTGATGGCAAGGATATGATAGAAAAATTAAAGTGTGTGGCTAATAATTTCAACTTTCTCTTTATTTTAATTTTAAGTTTGTTTGTTTGTTGTGTCTATGTAGCGACATAACATGTTTTTCTTAATAACGTTCAACATAATAGGTTTTTATAATAATGTTCAGAATGATGGTGCCACGCCCTGTTACTTTTTTCGTCTCTCTTGCGACACAATAGCCCTGTCACTATTTCTGTCTCTCTAGCGACATATAGGTCTTTTTCTGTCACTTGGACGACATATAGGTTTTCTTTGTAATGGGCAGAATGATGGTTCCATGCCATATCACTGCATCGTAACACCCTTGGTGCATTGTAACACCCTCAGAAGTCTCTCAAAAACCAATCGGGATCTTATCTCCGTGGCTATAATCAACCCTGTCTTGGATAAGATTATAAAGAATTTTTCATGCCACAAAACATTCAATAGCCTCTTTACCTGCTGAGTAAGAATTTCGTAAACATTCCAAGCCTCTTTACATGCAATAATGCAAAGCCGCTTTACCTACCGAGCAGCAAGAGCAGTAGACAGGAAGTCCTTCTCTCGCCCCTATTTTTGACGGGCCTATTTTCTTCAAGCCTAGATGATGCAGAAATCATATTACAGCCCCTAATTGTGGCTTGTGATTCAGATTTCCTGAAAATGGTGGAACCCACCCTGTATTGCACACAAAAATTGATAGCTTATGGTCCTCTCATGGGTGAGGTTGATGCAACCGACAACCCTTAGAGCAAGATTCCCTGAGAGCAAGCTTCTATTTCACCTTGCGCAATCGGTCTGCAAGTGCCATGATTTGGGAGACGAGAATATAAAGCTCTTGGTTCTCAAGTCCGTACATTCTGAATTTACATCTATGATCTAAAGATTCATGGAGATGGCCTACTACAGGCTATTTACTGAGGCAGAATAAACGTGGTTAATTACACAACTTCTAAGGCCTCTCTTACACAATTTTTCGTCATAGAGTTTCACCACATGGAGTCTGATTTATAGACCATCCCCTTGCAACCGATTTTTTTAGATGACCTCATGGATCCTGCAAAGAAATCCAATTTTGATCATATTAATAACACCCTTTCTGTATAGAATTTTGTTTCTAAAGTGCAAGATATTGTTGGCGTTTTGAATCCTTCTCCATTGAAATCAATTGGGAGCCACGATGGTGCATTTGATTCCACTGTTTTCGCCTAGATGAATATTGTTGATCTATTTGATTCCATGGATAAATATATGTTGGATGCTAAGTATTGGGAGACAAGCATGTAAAATACTGCTCTGGAAGGCGAAAAGAGTGAGCTGATTAATGAGGATTTTGAATGGGATGGAGATTTGGAAGTTAAAGAGCAACAAGCTTCGACGAGATGCGTTTTTGGTTTTCAGGGCATTGAGTGAGCTCTCAATGAAGAGTATACCTCAAGACGCTACCTCAGATGACTGACATTGGAGCTATTGAAGATGCTAGAATTGTTTTCCGAATGAGTGAGAGATATTGAGTTTGGCTTTGTGCCCTGATTGTGCAATTCATCACTCTTACATTGTGTGTCAATGTTTCTTGGAGATTGAGATGGGATTTAAATTCATTTCCAACCACAATCCACAACTTGAGCCAAGACCCTAGTACACTCTAATCATGCATTTTATATGTCCATTTTATATTTACCATTTTTTCCTGTCTTTTATGGTATCTTGTTCAATTGCTACTTTCAAGTGGTTTCTTCTTGTTTGTCATGGTATCCTGTTTAATTTCTACTTTAAAGTGGTTTCTTATGTATTTACATTTTGATATATAATATGTTGAAGATTATATAGAATATTATTTTTTATAGTTATAGAATTTTTAAATGTTGTAGGCACTATTTACTTTCCATGGATTGGAAGAAACAACTCCATATTGATGAAAATATAAAACTATAACTTTCTTTACCAGAATTGCCCTCATTATTGTTTAAAAAAACCAAGGTACATTACTGCTTGAAACATATACTATTCCCCTACAAGAAAGTCTACTGATTTCTTAAATGAAGTCTGGTCGACCTTTAAATGATTTGGAACTAATGTTGCAAAAATGCCATATGTAATTGGCTGTTGTAAAATCTTCAAGTCGAGATCTAAGGCTTACATGGGAATAAAATGTGAAGACATAACTAATGAAGATATGATTACATAAAAAGAGAAATCCCCTAGGCTTTCTCTAGTGCAACAAAGTAATTTATAAAATAAGTCCCTGGTATTAGATCCCATAAATCGGTACTCACAGTTGGCAAATTTTCATGCTACTTTTGTTTGTTGCTCAAGTTTCTTACATTAATCCAAACTTGATGCTAAGGGAGAAGTTGCATGAGATATACTTGGCTACTAAACATTCGTTGACCATAAAACAATTCTTATCCATTCCATTTTACCTCTTCACTTAAGAATAGGTTCCATGGATTCAATTGCTTGAATTTTCTTAGTTGCTTTCTCAGTGCTTGCATGCTTTTTGATCAAGAATTTCTCAATTAAATTACCTCACAATAAATTACCCTTGTTGGAGTCATTAGCAGGATTATTTCAATAGTCGAAGGTGAGCCTCTTGCTGAAGACTATCTTGATTGAATACAGAAGGAGAAGAACAAGTTGAATGAATGAATACAAGAGTCTCTGTCTTCTCAGTGCTTCCCTGTTATTGCCTGCATTACAATAATAAATCATCCTCACTTCCATAATAGAGAATCATAGCTACTGCTTGTTATCCAAGTTGAGTGGACTATGCTTATGTTCTTCTGTGCTCTAATTGTCCTTAACTGTGTAATCCTATCCCTCTTGGTACCATTGGTTTTGTGGCCATTTTGTCTTTTTTCATGTAGCATCTTATAGCTCATAGTAATATATGGTTTTTAGAGAAAATTAATATTTTTTTCTCTTTAATTATGCCTTGGTATGGAATTTGACTTGTTGAATTCTCATGAAAAGTATTTAGCTTACCTGTCCCTTTCACCATCAAGGAAATATCAAGTCTCTAGAGCCAAAGCAATTGTTTAAAAGCTATATTTGTTAACTCAAAAGTTATGTGTCCATTGAGATATTATCAACAGATGGGAAGTATTCCATGCCACAATTGGCCTCCCACTTTAGGCTCTATTCTGCATACAAGAAAGAAAAATCTCTTTAACTTCAGGGCTTCCTGGGACCCAAACAATTCTTGTTCATTTTGTAATATTTTGTTCATATATCACGAAGCCTGGTGATGTAAATTCTTGATTTCACAATCTGAATCATTATGATTCTGCTGATTAGAAGAGTGGCACCATCTCCCCCTTAATTCAGTGTTGAAATCATGATAAATAATTACAATGGCCCATACATGAAGATTTATAGATTATCATTTGTAAAGACAAAAACTTGTAATTACCCTAATTAATTTAAGCCAATTGTAAGTGAGAACATTTTAATTATATATTAAGTACTAAAATATGATGGTTGTTGGCTTTATTACATGGAGCAAAAGGGCATGAATTGACTTACTATAATTGCTTTAAATGTTATTTTTGCCATGTTAATTTTAACATTTCTTGAGGGGCTTTGCTTCTAGAAAAACTATTGCAACTTGTTCAGAACCTAGGAACTTACTCTTGTAAGTGAAGTAATGGTTATTTCTCAAAGCTCAATAGAATTATTTTGTTTTTTGTTTGATCTGTTTATTTCCCACTTACAATACATTCTCTTAGCAATTCTGATAAAGGGTAACTTTTCACCAATCATTTATTAAGATAAATCAATCCACCGGGCATTTGTTTGGCATAGAAAATTCTTTTTGTCTACTATACTATGAAGTTCAATTTAAGAATAATCCTGAATTACCTTTGTAGGTACTACATGAAAACTATGGACTTGATATTTTTTTTTCTACTATATCTATGATGTTCAGTTTGAGAATAATCTTGAATTACCTTTGTAGGTACTACACGAAAAATTTGGTCTTGATATTTTTTTTACATGTGAGTCCGAATTGTCCATAACTCTGAGTCTATTTATTTTGGAGGATTCTTAAAGTATCTATCATGTTTATTATGTTACTTATTAAAGATTATTTTTTTTTACTTTGTATTGAGATTGAACATTCATATTTATATTTTTGTTCACTAAATGTGAACCATATACTCACTGGTGTCGACAGGAAATTTCCTTAGAGACAACAGTGGAAATTTATATTTAACATTATATTTAATTTGTTTTGCTAATGATTGTTGTCATAGTCTATTGTATGCAATCTGTATTTATTTCTCGGTCTTCATATTTTGTTTACTCGTGAGTCTCGATTGGTCATAAATCTAAGTCTATTTATTTTGGACGATTCTTAAAGTATCCATCATGTTTATTATATTACTTATTTAAGCTTATATTTGTTTTA
>APFE030049949.1:56614-68265 GCA_000404065.3 Pinus taeda | reverse complement strand
GTTCAATACAAGACCAACCTTAACCAATCTAAACCACCAAACTAGACTAGTACAACTCTAAAACCATTGGGACCAAGCAATTCCACTAGTTCTAGGCTAGTTCCATTAAGAGTGTGCCCTTCTCATCTTCCTGTCAAATCGTTTTGTTGGATCCTTTCGTGAATGGTGATTCAGAGAGTGCCATAAACTGTTGGATTATTGTGAGCACCTAAGATTATAAGTAGTTAAGCCTTGGAAAACTAAATTTTGTAGGGACTGAGTACAAACATCCCAAAACATATTTAGTGAGGACGTGGATGCAAGGAACTATTACATACCTCCCAAGATAATTAGTGAAGACGTGCATGACAAAAAAGCATCAGAAAAAATTATCCACCCTCAAAATCCCTGCCTAAAACATTCAAGTGTGGTGCAAAACAAATTGCTGGTAGGCTATTAATGATACCAATAATCATTCCCTCTCCAATTTCACAATAAGCTCCTATTCAAGCTACCTCCTCCACTATGGTTATAGCAAGTTCTTGCAACTTTGTGAGCTACAAGAAATTAAAAATGCTTTCAAATCTTCACCAACCTTAGGGAACTTGACTTCTCTTCATGCCCCAACTATTTTGGGTTGATTTATTAGTTAAATTGATGATCACTGAGTTTGACCAAAGTTCCACTGCTTAGATGACCTTCCACTAGTTCCTCGAAAAGTTAGAACTAGTTTAACTAACAACAACCTGAGATAATTCACCTTTATTGCTACAAATTAGCAATCACATATGAAGAACCAAACTCTACCTCCTCCAACTCGAATTTACTAAGTAAAATAGGTGACACAAGCCATGTCACACAAGTTAACATCATCCAAGTTGTTTGTTGATGTGGAAATTCAAATTTTTCACTTTAATCAAGGAAAAGTCAAATTGAGAATTTCTTGTTGCATTTTTCAACACATAGTTCATTGGAATGTATTACTTTCACTATGAACTTGGCATAGTTCACATGTTAAGTTCATACATTTTTGAGCTAATGTGGTTCTATGTGTTGTGTATATAAATAATAGGTGTCAATCTCTTGCTACTAGAAACAATACTCCCTGTGAAATGTGGTATGGCCACATTCCTTTGGTGAGGCATCTCAAGGTTTTTGGTTCCTCCTGTTCTGCCTTCATACCTAAGGAACAGATAAAAAAACTCAATTCAAGGAGTCACAAATGTATCTTCTTTGGGTACTCATACCTCCAAATCATAACATCTCTATGATGAAGCGAATAAGAATTTTATAATATCTAGAGATGTGATCTTTCTTGAGTCTTCCAAGATTGACAATGTTGTTGAGCGGCAGATTAATCATTTGGATATATTCAAACATGCAAAGTATTTTCAAGAGTTTGATAGTGAGATTCCACATCTCCTTCTCTTAGCCCTATACTTTCTATGAAGATCCTTGAAGAAATTAGGTTGAGGGAAATTCCTTCCCCTGCTTTGTTAGGAAAGAGCTAAGAGACTACTCGTAGTAGGTAGCCAAATTTGACAAGAAGTGAGGGTACATGAAAGATACAAAGCAAGGATTAATGCGAAGGAGTAATGAAAATGAGTGTACTCACTATATACATATCATCAAACATATTTCATCCCACTTAGGATGCCTTGCATCAAGCCTGGTTAGTCATAATATCATGTTGGTCACAACTTTCGTAGCTTAAATAAACAAGTGGTAATACTCTTCATCTCCTAAGCTATGTAATAAGCAAGTGAAAGGGAGCAAGACACATAGAAGAAACACATGGAATGCTTTTCAGTTCTTGCAACCATGCATGTCATTGAAGAGAGAATGATACAACAATGATAAACAAACTTTTAAGCTACAGTAAGAGGTTTATTTTAGAAGATGTGCTTTTTTTTCCATACCTAGCCTCCAAAAGGTTATGCATCAGATGGAGTCTTCATCTAGTCCCAATATTCTATCATACCTTGGGTTCCTTGTTGTGCTTATTTTTCTTCTGAGCTCCTTGAGAGTCATCTATCATGTCATCTTTCTTCGTGGCCCATGAAAGACATAATTGTATAGTTTCAGCAGGCAGTAACTGTTACGGGATGAGGCCCTGGTAGGACACGTTTACAAATTTTTAGGATGCAAGGCACTACTATGGGATGAGGCCCTAGGAGGACACATCTACAAAATTTCAAGATGCAAGAAAACTCGGTAGTCAAGGGACAAAACTGCATAGTTTCAGGAGAGAGTGGATTCTGGTTGAGGGAAGGACACTGCAGGAAACCACTATGCAATTTTGAATGGTAAGGTAGGGTGGGATTTCTGCACATTACACAGTTCCAAAAGGAAAGGGAAAAGCTTGAGGGTTACATATGTGAAGTGTGTAGTTCAAGAAAGTTGGATGAGGCTAGGTTGCTAAGGAAACTCCGAAATTTAGCTAATTGTTGGATCAGTGGAAATGATGTGAACAATGATAAAACTTGACTATGATCATACACTTGAAAACTTATCGATACAACATAGACCATCCGTAACATATATCACATACTTATCTTAATGCAATAACCTTTGTGGCAGCTTACGACAAGTGTGGCTCTGATTATAGACTGTGGGCGGATAAAGGTGACACTTGTGTAAGAGTGTGTGAAATGAGTGTGAAACGTGTCTGTGTGGTGACGAAAACCCATTCTCATAAATATTTCCCCTTGAAGAAAAACAAACCTCCCTTTGCATGACAAGTGATTACCCCCATGCCCAAATATGACACATTCTATGTAAAGATAAAAGCATGAACGACTCTTAAGATTGAAAAGGGGAGCTTGAGATCATCAACTTGCCAATAAGGGACTAAGGAACAATCGATCACAATATCCATTGTAGGCTCTGAAATTTAAGTGCAGGGCAAAATTTTGGAGGGTGTTGTAGCCTCTACAACAGAGCCTTCACCTTCTTGCTAGCTTCTTTTTCAACTAGTGTCTTGAATTCTACGAACTTAGAGAATGTCTCATTTGTATTCCACGTGAAGAAGATCCAACACTTCTATGAGAAGTCATGAATAAAAATGACAAAATATTTGTGTCTTATAGTGTAGTTTGTTGAGAAGATTCCATAAACATCATAGTGGATCCTTTCTAGGATTGCATGTGCTTTGTTGTCTCAATCATGGAATGGGGATTTTATGTACTTCCGCATCATACATCCTTTGCATATATCCTACTGCTTAAGTGCTCCTTTAGGGAGGCGAGTGGTTATTTGTTCTATGGTATTCGAGGTACCATGATGCAAAATGACCAAGTATTTTGTGCCAAAGTTCATGGACATCGTGACCTTCACTTTCTCTTCCCTAGTGCTTAATGTAGCACAATCTTCCACATCTAGCTTATACAGGTTGTTCACACAAACCCCGATTAGCTTCACCTACCCGGTGGCTATGTGTCTGAGGAATGCTTTTCCTTTGTTGAATATCACTTCACAACCATGGTAAACCAACCACTTGGTGAATGATAGTAGATAGACCCCTAATCCTTTACCTTTACCTTTTTTTACTATCGCCTCATATTTTCTCTTAAAAAATTGCCTTAAAATCCCCCTCCGTGTAGCAATGTCGAATGGAATGATAGACAAGTTGTCTCTAATCGTATGAGCATATATGAAAGGGACAGAAGAAAAATTGATGTGCGGGAAATCTTGTGAGTAAAACTTGTTGTGTTCTTCTTAGTCAACTACCCCCACAAAACAAAGAGCCCAACAAATCGTTGCCTTTATATAAGATAACGTGAATGGTAAGTAAAATAACAACCTCGGTATAGGCACAAGACAACAATTGCCTACAAGCTCTTGGACTTAGGGTGCATTGTGAGAGTAAATTTTGCAGTTGTTAGATAATAGTGTTAAATTGAAATGTTTGTGTCTTAATTGTTAATTGTATTAAATAGGTTTCATCTAAAGTGGTCATTGTCTTAAATATAAAGTTTTGTCTTAAAATATTTTTGTCTCAACCTATTTTTGTCTTAAATATAAAGTTTTGTGTTAAAATATTTTTGTCTCTAAAATTTATATTTAAGACAATTCAATTGATATTAGCTTTTAATGTAAAATAACTAAAATAAAAAGTGATTTTTTAAGACAAAAGTTATCTTTTGTCTTAAAAAAATGTCTTATAAGTGCCCTTGGTGTAGTAGTGTCAACAGTGCCAATTTGCAACAAGTGTTGTGGGAAGAAGTCGGAATAAATTGTAAAATTCCTAAATATGTGTGGACAAATTGTTCTTCTAATTACTCAAATTTTAAAAAAATTGGATGTGAAGCCTATGCTCTTAGTTCTAAGATCTAGCCTTCTAAGTCTCATAGTAGATCAAAGAAATATGTCTTTGTTGGTTATGAAGATGTAATTAATGGATATAGATTATATGATCCTACTTGCCACAAAATCATCATTAAATGTAGTATTTAATGAATCCCCTCATTAAATCAAATACAGGAAAAGGTGATCTGAAATAGGAATAAGTACCACTAAATCAACAATTTCAGTGAGAGACAACCATGTACAGAAACTAGAAAGAAGGAAAAAGCTTCTCATGATTAAAAAATTTGTGGATCCTAAAGATATTCAGGAAAATGTGGAAATTTATGAATCTTGATCCCTGTAGTTTAAATAATTGATTTTTTTTAATTTTTTTTTTTATGTTTTTTCTAAATTATTTTTCCCAAAATCTAGTTAGAAATTCATAAGAATTACTGGAATTGCGTAAGCTAGTTGCTGAATGGCATAATTTAAATGGATTAGGGATTTCTCAATATACTAGATCATTCTATACATCAAAAATAACAGTTTGAACAAAATTAAAGTGGAATTTACCAAAATTGTATTATCAAATTTCAACGATTGCATAATCAAATTCTACTGGTAATTGTCCAAAAAAATCCAAAAAATTTAATATTGGGAGTTATCCATACTTAAACCCAGAAGTTGTATCTATAACATTATTCCACCTTAGGACTGTTCCAACTTAGGAATATGACAGACTTGGTAGGATCTGATTGCAATTCATTTGCATCACAATTTTATTTGATTTCAAAATTGGGATTTGCATCACATTTTTAGTTGTATCTATAACATTATTCCAGCTTAGGACTGTTCCAACTTAGGAATATGACAGACTTGGTAGGATCTGATTGCAATTCATTTGCATCACAATTTTATTTGATTTCAAAATTGGGATCTAATTGCAATTCATTTGCATCACATTTTTAGTTGATTCAAGATTGTCAAACATTCTCTCTGCACCAGTTTGCCATGCCATGTATTAGTGTTCACATAGAAATAAATTTAATGAGTTTGTATTTTTAAAGAAATTAAAGCTTCGACGGATAAAATGCATATCACTAAGCAAAGCACTAGAAGGACCACAAGCAATTTAAACAACCAATATCAAATTTTAAATCAACAAAGAGGTAACTGATCCCGACGACAAAAGACATTAGCAGTTCAAATGTGGCATAAATGTATCACAACCCACTCGAGAATACGGAAAGACACTACAATGCCAGCCCTTCTGACCGGAACTGTAGATATGCTGCTTTTGAGTGGAACAAAAGACTCTGCCTAAATAATTTACAGCGTATATATCACAAACAAAGCGAACTGAGAAGATATCCTTTAATTACAGTGATATATCTATTGGATGCATAATAGTGACGTAAGGATCAAGATATATGCAATAGTGATAAACCTTGGACAAATAACATCTAAGAATGGACCTGTCAAAACAGGTGGCATTCAAAATTTCCTATTCTTCTAATTACCTGGTTTCCTTCGGAGATACACAACAGCTTTCTGTGATATCTTCGGAAACACAATTACAGGTATTCAATGGTGAACTTCGAGCAATAACCCTGCTGTTATCCTCCATAAGAGCCCTCTTCTACGTCTCAGTGGAAGATCTGAAATTTGACAGTTATGCATAATACGTAATAAGAAAAATTGAGAAGCTTCTAGTCCAATGCTGATGGAGTATACTTTAAGTTCACGTTTGAGATATCACACAACTAATTCTGGACTTGGAGACAATTCTGATAACCGATTAAAGAAGATAATGTCTAGTCTGCATCAGGGCGACAGTCATGGAATGTCGATGACGATGGGGTAATGAGAATAATGTCAATGAGGATGGGGAATGAAAGTGAGAACATGGATGTCTAATAAGACATCCATAAGCTGGAATTTGGAATTTAAATTTTTGAACTTTGAATTATGAGGAAGGGGAATGAGGGTGAGAACTTGGATGTTTAGAATTTGGAATTCTAAACATTTTAGCTCTGAATATAAGGATTCGATAAGGGCCGTGATTTGGACAAAGGCAGCTTAAAATCAAAACCAAAACCAGTAGTGATGATAAAGTGACAAATTAACACTGCGAGGGTGTAGAGAGACCGTTGCAGAAGGAATAAGAGTGATAGGCAGCAATGCCTATCAGGATCTACATGGTCACTGTAAACACCGAAAACATAAGAGGAACGCCCATTAAGTTCAGCAAGGATAACAACAAGAGAAATGTCTATCAGCCTTACCAGGCATCATTGCAAAAGAGAAATGGTAGTATGCAGACAGTAGGGTTGCTACCAACGTACTTACCATAAATGAGTGCTATAGGACTGCTTGCTGTGGGCGAATGGCTTCTTGGATGACACTCTCTACCTCCATCAATGTACTTTCACTACGATAGTAGTTAGGAAGCTGTTGCCGCATAACAGAAGGCGGTTGTTTCCCAGCCTTACCCAAATGCTTGTAAACCATCTTCAACATACCAGAAAAATCTGAGAGTGACATCTGCTTACAACTTCTTCCTGAAACCTGACATCTGCCATTTTTCACTCCATTTGTAAATCTCGCTTCCTCCACATCTCTGGACCTAATTTTATCATTAGACCTCTGTGAAATCTGAACATAAAGAGGCTTGATCTTCTTCACGTACTTCCGAACAATCTCCTTTGCTTGCTTCTTCTCTCTATACATATTTTGACAGATCTGACCTTCTCCATCATAAAAAAATTCTGGTTTCTTTTGAAACCCATGATTGTTGTCATCTCTCTTCGCATTTATAAAATTATCTCTAGTGAAAAGAGACACCAGCGGTACGTCCTCCAGCTTGAATTTCACTGTAAGGAATCTATTCTGCTTCGGCACGGGAGAGCCCATACCAGTACCAGTACCTGTATATTTAGCAGGACACTGCAATTCCATGCCATGTTTAGCCAACTTTCTAAATCCAAACAAATATATCTTCAACTTGGTAGCAGTTTTGAGCAGCCTGGCGAAGTGGGTCTTGATTCTTGGAGGAACGTTATTAGAAGAGTGCAGCGAGGCATGAATAGTCCTAACATCAATACCACACGGAAGGTGTGTGGGAATTAGTTCCAGGGTAAGAAGCTGGCCTTGGTAAAACAAGTTATCTGTAGGAGAGATGAAGTGATTTGGATTTGCGGAGTTTGCACTATAATTAGAGAAATTGACTGCAAATTGATCTTAGCTTCGATTGTCTTCTTGGCTTGAGGTTGGGGTTGTGTTGAATGGGAAGGGCACAATGTTTGTATTAATGAAAATAAAACCCACTAGTCACCTGAACCAACAGAGTCTCACTCTTCAGAAACTCTCTACATTGTTCATCAACATTACACATTGAATAGAATGCATGGTTTTAGGGAAGTTAGAACAAAATACTAAGAAATACAAACTAATTCCTATCCTAAGGCTATGTGAACCAACTCTACCAATTCTAGGATATCCTCCATTATCTTCAACACTCCCCCTTAATGGAGAATGGGTTCACATATATGACTAACATCTCCCTAAACATCTGAAATTTTATTTTTTCAAGAGGCTTAGTGAAAATGTCGGCAACATTATGACATGTATTACAATATTCTAGATGAATTTCTTTGGATTGCACTTTCTCCCTTACAAAATGGCATTGAATATCAATATATTTCGTGTTTTTGTAATACACCAGATTGTTGGAGAGCTTGATTGAAGGTTCATTATCGCATTTGATTGTTGTTGCAACTGTTTGTTCTTCCCCAACATTCTGGAGAAGTCTCCGCAACCAAACCGCCTCGCACGTTGCTGCACACATGGCTTGATACGCTGCTTCTGTTGAGGACAAGGAGACTGTGTTCTTCTTATTGCTTCTAGAAGTGATCACCCCGTATCGAAGACTAAATGCATCACCTATTATAGATTTGCGATCATTTGCATTTCCTGCCCAATCTAAATCTGCAAATCCTCCCAATCTAACATTAGAAGAGTGAGTGTAAACAATTCCATAATCTATAGTACCATGTACATACCTCAAAACATTCTTCAGTCCATTCGAGTGGCTCTCAAGTCGCTTAGACATAAATTAGCTTAACACGCTGACTACATAACCCAAATCAGGTCTAGTGGTGGTTAGGTAGATCACACTCCCAACGAGCGGTCTGTAAAGTGTTGCATCCGTCGCTTTTGTACCATCCTCACACTACAATTTGATGTTTTGCTACAATGGTACCTGTGCGGACCTGCAGTGATCCATTTTAAACTTCACAAATAGGCCTTTGACATACTTTACTTGAGACATAAATGTTTGTCGTGACTCTCTCTAGATCTCGAGACCTAAACAGTATCTAAGGTCAACGAGATGCTACATCTCAAATATCTGTGACATCTGTTGCTTAATTTTATCAATTAGATATATAACATCACCTATAATTATCAAATCATCTACATATAATGAAACCAGCACTACGCACCCTTGTTCATCTTTCATGGTGTAAAGATTAGGGTCATTCTTGCTTCTATTATATCCAGCTTGCAGAAAAAATGAATCAATTTTCTCATACCATGACTTAGGAGCTTGTTTTAATCCATAGAGTGCTTTCTTCAACCTACAGAATAAATGTTCTTTTCCCTTCTAGACAAACCCTTCCGGTTGTTCTAAATAAACCTCTTCTTTCATTTCTCCATTCAAAAATGCAGACTTTACATCTAGTTGGTGCATCATCCAATTTCTTAGTAGCTAAGGCGATTAACATTCTAATGGTGTTCAATTTAGCTACAGGGGTGAAGGTTTCTTCATAGTCTATCCCTTCTTTTTGTGTATACCCCTTTGCAACCAACCTACCTTTTAGTTTTTCTATAGTTCCATTTGCATTATTTTTCGGTTTATATAACCATTTGCAACCCATGACCTATTTTCCTTTAGGGAGTTCTACCAATTCCCAAGTGTTGTTTTTTATTATGGAATCGTATTCCTCTTCCATGGCTATTTTCCATTCATTACTTTCATTTGCTTCTTTATAACTAGATGGTTCAACAACATTCATCATACTTGTTATAAAAGCATTTTCCCTATATCTTGCATGCATTTGAGCTTTCCTACATGATCTCCTGAGTGGTGGGGTAGTGGTTTCAAACTTTATTTCTTCCTGCTGTTACTGCTATTGTTGTTGCCGCTGCTATTGTTATTGTTGTTGCTGAGGCTGAGAGGAAATAGTAAGAGGCAATGAGGATTCGATAGTGTCTTGGCATTGGCTTTCAAGGAGAGGGGGCTCCTAGGGATCAGGAGGAGAGTGGGGGGATGAGGGGTCTTCTTCCTCCAAATATTTGAAGGGGTTTGATGTAGAGGGTAATGGTTGAGTCAAGATGGGAGGGGCAGAGAAGGATGCAACTTGGATTTCTGGGGTAGGCTTTGGTTTTGCGCCACATTGTTTGGGGTTTACTTTCTTTTTTTTGACTTGTCCCATGTGTCTTCACTGGCTTCAACATTTTCATTCATTTCATTTTCTTTTAGTTTACTACACCTATTAGCAAAATGACCATATTCATGGCATACCTTACATTTGAACGGGATTTTTTCGTAGTCCAACTGTTGAATATGGGTCCATTGGTGCACTTTGATCTTGATTTCTTGCGGAAGGCCCTTTCCTAAGTCGACTTCAACACAGATCCTTGCACATGCATGCATGTTTTCCTTTGGTTCGCATCTGTCGATGTATTTTCCGACAGCGTTCCCAATGGCTTTGACCGATTCATCTCCCCAGCAATGAAGAGGGAGATGGGGCAAGCGAACCCAAACTGGGACTGCATTAGGTATATCCATTTCTGAGTCGAAGTTAGGGGACCATCTGTTCATATAGAGACCTCTCGAATCCATGAAGTAGGGACCATTTCTGAAGATGAGATTCCAGTCTTCTTTGGTTTCAAAAAGGAATGTGTAGTAACCCCTTCCACAGAATCTTATTGCGATTTTTCCTTGGATGTTCGCATTCCAGTTGCGCTCCACCCATTTCTGTACAACTCTGGGAGAGGGCCACAGGACAGTAAATTGTCCAACGAGACCTATCTCTACTAGAGAGATCACTGCCTTCCTTGGGAGACTAGGGGGAAGGGAGATTTCTGGGATATCAACCAGTTTCTTGACAAACTTTGAAGCTGTGGGTTTGTTTCAGATGGTAGCATTTTCAGAAACAAGAGAGGCAAAGATCTCAACTTGGTCTTCATTATCTTGCATCTCGGAGGGGTCGATCCTAGCCATGGAAAGGCTAGAAGGGAGCCAGTTGCAGCATTGGCTAGAGGATGAGGGCAGAGCCCGACTGCGGGGGTGTCGAGGAGGAAGACTAGAGGCCCAGAAGTAGGGGCTGCCAGGCGGGAGGCTTGCGGAGGGCCGTAGGAGGTGAGGTTGCAAGGGCACGGGAACTCTGGTTCAAAATCTCGCGCGCGATCAAAAGATCGACATTGGAGCTTGTACATTTTTGCACCTTCTCGTGGTGTGAAATTCCTCCATGTCTCTATTATCAGATTATGAAAATCAGGGTGATTCAGCCAAAAGGCTTCAAAGCGAAAGGGCCTGCGAAGATTGTCTCCCAGTCTTTGCTAGTGGAGCCTAATAGGCCAATGCTCCGAGCGAGAGAGTGGCAATATAGAGGCCAAGAGATCCCTGCCAAGATGTATTGCATTATCAAAGATCGGGAATCTGTCTAACCGAGATGCAATTTGGTGGGCATCTGCACGCTTGTTGTTCCAAGTATAAACGCCATTATTGAATTCCATATCTATAAGCCTGTTGTTACGAATGTAGTTTTTGAAGTGCATGCTTTCATAGTCCTGCTTGATCCGTCCTCCTCTTTTTTCCTCCAATCTTGTAATCATGTTGAAGTCCCCCCCTTGATCCAAAGTGGGTGGGATCTTTCTGAGTTGATCTGAGTTAGGGTGTTCAATGTGTCTACTTTGTCTGTTGCCTCCTAGGGGAAGTAGACATGATCCAGGTGGATGTTGGTGGTCACCCACTTATCCCATTTGGACCCCCACAATTGTCTCTTTCAACTTTTTTAGTTTCCTAAATTGTAGCACAGTTTACTATTTTTAGCAGTTTTTCGGGTCCTGAACTTCCGGAGCCATTTTGAGGCCCTAAACGACGTTTTCTGGGAAATCTGGGGGAAACATGGGTCCATGGACCATTGTTTCCCTTCCCAAAAGTGGTATTTCTCGGATAGATCTTTCTAACGAGCTATCATACGCGTCAAACGGAGATCGTATGCCAAAGTTACGACCCCGGGAAATTGATGTACCAATTTACCCAAAACGGGGCCCACAATTTGGCGTTTCATCTTCTAGGGTTAGGTTTTGGACTGTGA
>APFE030049949.1:43640-53655 GCA_000404065.3 Pinus taeda | reverse complement strand
TTTCATCTTCTAGGGGTAGGTTTTGGAATGTGAAGGGTTTTCCATTGTTTCTCAACAATAAATAGGCTTTCGAGCCTCATTGTAACACAGTTCGGAATAGTTCAGAGGCATGTAGCCACACATCTCTTCTCAGAGATAAGCTGCCATTGCCCTAGCTCATTTATTTCCATTTCTGGTTGTAAGAATATTTCAGTATTTTCCATTAATGAAATGAAGTATTATTTCCGCTTCATCTTTGTGTATATGGTTATCTCTATATTTTATTGCGTTCCTGTTTAAATCCGGATCAATGGTATCAGAGCGGTTTGCTTTTTCTTTGTTTTTCTTTGCATGTCCCGAACAAGGTCAGGATATAAAGAGTTAGGGCTTGAACTAGTTGAACCTTTGCAAGACCAGCCTCGCAAATCCCGACGGCCTCCCATGGCAGATGAGAAGAAAGACGAGGGGGCAGGAGATCCTATCAAAATATTTCTCGAAGAAGCCCTCGAGCAACAACGGAATGCGATGATGGATAGCTTTGCGCAGATCCTTCAGCGTCTACCTAGAGGTGACGCATCGGCTTCCAGCAGCTTCGAGGGTAAAATAGACGCAGATGCGGTAGATAAATGGTTAAATCTGTTAGAAGGGTATTTTTCTGTTCATGAATTTTCAAGTCGGGAAAATATTGTTTTCGCTCTTCTCAAAGTAGCCCCCCATGTCAAGGACTGGTGGGAAACCTACTGCGAGTAGAAGGATGAAAGTACACGCTCACTATTTTTAGCCGCACCCACTTGGGATTCATTCCGAGATGCCATCAAGGAACAATACTACCCTGTCAAAAGTTATGAGGACAAATACATCAAATGGACCACATTGTGGCAGGGACGAGACCAAGATGTGCCGGAGTTCATAAACATTTTTCATACCCTTCGCACACAGTTGTGTATCAAAGATTCTGAGTTGCATCTGGTACTCAAATACCTCGGCTGCCAGAACAAATACATCCAGGAAGAGATGGAGTTCTTGAACATCTCCTCACTCGGCACAGCATTACCGATATGCTGTCAAAATCGAGAAAAAGTTCAAACAAAAGAAGCGAGACTTTGGATCTTCTAATCCGAAGCCCAAAGGGCAAAGCCCAGGCGAGGTGACCCAAGACAACCCGTCGAAGCTGCAAGAAAAGAACAACACCACGAAGCAAAGGAAGGACACGGGAAAGTGGTGTGAGTTCCATAAGAGTCCCACTCATAACACAAGTGAGTGTCGGACCAAGCAGTCGTTGGTGGCCGAGTTGAAGGCTTCCGAATCAGATGCATGTTCCGACCCTGAGCCATAACCTGACAACGGGAATGGTAAAGGGGAGTAAATCATTCATGCAGATCCCAGCGCCACTGTTGCCACTACCAAGATCCAGAAGAATGAGCCCGAAGACCCAGAGGAGGGGGAGCGCCTTTTCCACTCACAAATGTGGGTGAAGGGTTCGCCGTTGCAATTCATTGTCGACAGTGGCAGCCAAAAGAACCTCATTTCAGCAGATGTCGTGAAGCGATTAGGCCTACCGACTACACCACACCCACAGCTATACAGTATCGGGTGGCTTCATGAAGGATGAGATCTCAAAGTTCGCCAGCAGTGCCGCCTTCCCTACAGCATCAAACCATTCACACACGAGGTATTGTGTGATGTTACACCTCTGGATATTTGTGATGTATTATTAGGCCAGCCATACTTGTGGAGGCAACATGTTGTGTATGAGTCAAGGCCCCGCACTGTCATTATTTCTTTGGGTGATTCATTATATAGGATACCGGAGGTAGCCCCACCTACCGCCACGTCTTTGATCACTGCTAAGAAAGGCAGCAATCTCATCTCCCAGACCAGGAAATTCATTTGTATGGTGCGCTACCAAAGTAAGGGGAAGATCGTTGCTACATCCATGACCCCCACGCAGCAGCAGCAGCAGAGGGATACAGTCATGACAGAACACAGGAACAACCTCTCCTCACTCACAAGGGTACCACACAAGTTTCAGGTGGGCGACAAAGTTTGGTTACATCTGCAGAAAGAACGCCTTACCAAAACCCATCAGAAATTCACACCACTCCGACATGGTCCTTACACCAGTACCAAGGCTACGTGAAACAATGCTTTGAAGCACATCATTCCTCCATTCTTTCGCCTACATCAACTGTTCAATGTGGACCGTCGTTGACCATGCTTCCCACCATTACTGGACACATCAGAGATTGTAGGACAAGTTCAGCAAATGGAGGAACTCAACGCAATGGGGACCATTGCTTCCTAAGGGGGGAGGAATGATCTAGGTGGATGTTGGTGGTCACCCACCTATCCCATTTGGACCCGCACAATTGTCTCTTTCATCATTTTCAGTTTCCTTAATTGTAGCACAACTTACTATTTTTAGCAGTTTTTCGGGTCCTGAACTTCCGGAGCCATTTTGAGGCCCTAAACGACGTTTTTTTGGGAATCTAAGGGAAACACGGGTCCATGGAATGGACCGGTGTTTCCCATTCCAACAATGATAGTGCTCGAATAGATCTTTCTAATGAGCTATTGTACGCGTCAAACGGAGATCGTATGCCAAAGTTACGACCCCAGGAAATTGATGTACCAATTTACCCAAAATGGGGCCCACAATTTGGCGTTTCATCTTCTAGGGGTAGGTTTTGGAATGTGAAGGGTTTTCCATTATTTCTCAACAATAAATAGTCTTTCAGCCTCACTGTAACACAGTTCGGAACATTTCAGAGGCATGTAGCCACACATCTCTTCTCAGAGATAAGCTGCCATCGCCCTAGCTAGTTTATTTCCATTTCTGGTTGTAAGCATATTTCAGTATTTTCCATTAATGAAATGAAGTATTGTTTCCACTTCATCTTTGTGTATATGGTTATCGCTATATTTTATTGCGTTCCAGTTTAAATCCGGATCAAGACATTAGTTAAGTGTCCATGAACATTTGTCCCTGTTAAATGAAACTTGGCCTGAATAAAGTGCTTACGAGCATGTATGTTGGTAAGTGTTATAGCTCTATCATCCCAAATGATGGCTAGCCCTCCTGAGGCACCCATGGCTTCCACCGCCACTTCTTTGCTTCCTCGCGATGCTTTGGCAAGGATCTGATCCAACGTTGTGGAATTACACTTGGTCTCCTGCAAGAAGAGAATTTGAGGCTTTTCCTGTTGTAGCATGTTCTTTATTAATCGTCCCTTCCCTGGGCTGTTGAGTCCTCTGATGTTCCATGAGATGAGCTTCATGATTCATGATTGGGAAGGGGATTATAGTATTTGGTGAGCTTGGAGCATCTTCCAGATTCCAGCAGCATCTCCCCTATGCGGATGGTTCTCTAAAGATTGGTTTTCCGTCCTCGTTTCTTGTTGTCTTTGAAGATATTTCTTCCATCCCGCTGACTACCAGTTTGGACGCCTAATGATCTTTGCTTCTATGATCTTGAGAGAATTACTTCTACGTTCTCTAGCTGTCACTAGTGAATTTTGTCATATTCCTTTTTCTTACAAGCCTGTTCAAGTTCTAGTATATCTAGCTCTCCGATGTTGAAGCTCTCCGGTTGCTCTTCCATGTGTTGTACTATTTCCTGCTCTGCCTCTGTATCATCTACAATCATGAGCTACATCTGAGTGCTATCTACCTCGATACCTTGAGCAATCCTTTTTTGCATGTTACTCGAAGAGGGCGTTTTGGTGTCCGCGGGTTGCTTAGAAGTGAGGGCTTTCTTTGAGCTTGATGGAGCAGAATGGGCGGAAGTCTTAGGAATGGCTTTAGGTTGTTTCTGATTATCTAAAATATGAACGTTTGGCTGGAGCAGGATTTCAAAGCTGTTGCTTGTTGAAGGCAATGAGGTTCTAGTGATAGGTTTTTTGACTGAGGTAGAGGGCTTTTTATGGGTCTTTTTACGATTGGGAACTTTTGTGAACCCATCCGGGTCGGATTTGTCCATTGAAGGGGTGGTTGTGGATTTCATATTAGAGGGAGAGTCTCAGAATAAATGGCCCAACGCGTGGCATTTTCGACAACATAATGGTACATGCTCATAATCTATTGTTTGTAACCATTCATAATCATCATGGTAGAGGCTTATCGCATCCAGGAGAGCTTTGATGAGGTGCATGTATACACAGATCCACGCATAGGAGGTGTATCGCTTCAGCTTTGTCTCCTATGCCACTTTGATGAATTTTCCTAAACCATTCCCAATGTCTCGCAAAGAGTCTTCATCCCAATACTCCAGAGGGAGAGAATAAAGGCGCAACCACACCGAGGCCCAGCTCAGATCTTCTTTGTCCGGGTTAAAGCATTCGATCCATCCTCTTAGGTACAACCCTGCTGTGTTGAAGAAATATGGTCCTCCATCCAATACTCTATTTCAGTCCTCCAGACAATTGAAAATGGCAGTAAAGAAGCCCTTAGGCCCTAACTACAGTGTTATATGCCCTTTTGGTTGCGATCCAGCCATGCAAAGCTTTCTCCATTGGCCAAAGGCCTATGAACTTTCCTATCAAAGCATAACCCCTCATAAACTGGATCTGAGTGTTGATGCGCTGACTTGGGAGCTCGCTTTTGGGTCTATCAACTGCTACCGGCTTGCAGGTGTTTGATGTCACTCATGGTTCTTCATTTGTGTTGTTATTCATTGGCGTATTTTCATTCCCTATTGTTGTATCTTCTAGATGGTCCATCCTGACATTTTCAGTCTGTCACAGGATGTTTTCCGTATCAACGGGGGGAGGCATCATGTCCTCCCCCTAAGGGGATTCCATTGTGTGATAGTTGTTCCTTATTGTGCTGTAGCTGCCTTATGGCTGAAGGTTAATGGCAGAACGACACAGTCTGTGAAGGTCTGCCAGTTGCAGAGCAACGTCAAACCCTAAGCGCTTTGCTCTCCATTTTCCTTCTTTTTGACATAAAAGGTTAGTTTTTATTTAAAATTCGGCAAATTAGTTGCCGAGGACTTTAACACTGAAACCCTGTATTTCCTTGTTACAAACGGCAGGGAAAGAAGATTTTGATTTTGAATAGTCCGCTGAATGAGTTACACTGTGAATGAAAATAGAGGCTTGAAAAAGAACATGATTTGGTTTCAGAATGGTGCCTTGAAATTCTACTACTTTTGCTTTATGTGACGTAGCTCTGCTTCCTAGCTTGCAGAGAGAAGATCCAACGCACCGGAGCGTCGGATCATCCCAAGAATCACTGTGTTTTCTTTTTGAAATGTCTAGCAGAGTGTTATATAGTGTTCAAGAATGCCAAGAGTCGTAAATTGGCCTTGAAGAGGCCTCATGAACTCCCCAGCACCTACCCAGATGCAGCAGTGAGCTCCAACGATGAACAGAGATCGAAAATTCCACGGTTGCATTTTGAATTTTCCTTTGTGGATGAGTCCGTGTTTCCTAACAACAGCCAGCTCAAAATGCTTCAGCCCCGAAGTCTGGAGAATCTGAATCAACGAAATGCTCAAAGGAACAGAGGCCCAGACAACTCTAAAATTAAAGAATGTTGCAGTCCGATTCAACATAATTTATTAACAGAGATCTCCTACTCCTGAGAGAGCCTATGTTCGCTACCAAGTTTGCCTGTGAGTTTAACTTCCTCAAAACATAATAGAAGGAGATTTTGTGGAACTTGGGCAATAGTAGTATGATTTTTTTGAGGCTGGGGGCTAACTGCACCTGAGAAGGGATCTTTTGAGAGTTCATAGCCTGTATAATTAGTCTGGAGTCTCCAAAGACTGAGATGGAGAGGAGATTCCTCTTGATAGCCAGATTTAGACCCTGCCACAGAGCAAGAGCCTCTGCTTTGTTGTTTGTTTCATGCCCCAGACCCCATGCAAAGCACAACTCAGTTGAGCCACCTGGGCTTAAGATAACTCCCCCGCCACCCGCCTTTCTTGGGTTACCTTTAGAGGCCCCATCGAAGAATAGGCAGTGATCATCCAAAGCAGATCTCAATTTGATGAATTTCGATTCTTCCAGATGAATTTCCCAATGAGAAGATGCTTTAGCAGGAGGAATGGATCTATTCTAATGATTTGGAGCAAGCTCTTTTAACCATTGATCTTCCTCACTATCCAAAATCATGCCATTTCTTATGGTGGGTTTGGTTTCTAAGGCCTCCCCCAATAGAGCTTTGATCTTAGTGATAATTTTGACCAGGTTACAACTCTCCCCCCTGAATATTCTATTGTTCCTCTCCAACCACAGTTTCCGGCATGTGAATTTGGGGATTCACATCCAGTGAGTCTTGAGAAGGCTTTTTTTGGAGAGATAGAATGGGGATAACTTGGCCTAGTTTCTTAGCACATCTTGAATATTTCCTAGAAGCTCTATTTTGTCAGGTCCTAACATCAGGGCACCCTTCCAAAATTCTTGAGCAAAGGGGCACAATAAGAACAGGTGGTTAGCCGTTTCTTCATCCAATGCACAAAGAGGGCACCTGGAGGGACCTTCCATTCCACGCTTCCTCAAGTTATCTCTAGTGAGGATACTTTTATGTGCCAGAGTCCAACAAAACAAGTCAATTTTGGGGAGAGGAGGAAGAGACCAAATAAATTTCCATTGAGTTGGCTCTGGGGGGATGCTAGGGACAAGCATCATACTTTTGTAACCTTTTTCTACAGCAATAGCGCAGTAGATTGCCACGCAGCAAGGTTTTCAGCAAAGTTTTCAACAATGGTATCAACCCCGGGTTCATCATCAAACAGTCCTCTTGA
This sequence comes from Pinus taeda, assembly GCA_000404065.3. Classification (NCBI taxonomy): domain Eukaryota; kingdom Viridiplantae; phylum Streptophyta; class Pinopsida; order Pinales; family Pinaceae; genus Pinus; species Pinus taeda. Next base: position 46,928 of record APFE030049949.1, on the reverse strand, counting down.
AGACGTTCTTCGGTCTCCGGTCTGCATATTTCACAGCGCAGCAGAAGGGTACAACCTCGTCACAGCAGAAAAGGTTAACCACGCAGGGGGCTCATCAGCGGAGGGTGCCTTAAACGTTCAGAATAACAAAACCCCGGTCCGCATATTTGACTTGGTCAGCAACAGCGCAGCAGAAGGGTACAACCTCGTCGCAGCACAAGAGGTAAACCACGCAGGGGGCTCATCATCGGAGGGTGCCTTAAACGTTCACGCAACAGGCGCAGCAGGTAGTGACAGCAGCGCATCAAAGGTTAGCATCGGAGCAGGTAGTGTCAGCATCGCAGCAAGTATTGACAGCAACGTAACAAATGCAGAAAAATACATCAGGATCGCAGTAGAAAAGGAAAACCGCGCAGGAGTGATCAATTGCGCTGAAGGCTTTAAGCTTAACAAAATCCCTGTCCGCAGATTCTTTGACAGCAATAGCACAGCAGATGGGGACAACCACGCCGTAGCAGGAGTAGCTGAAGGAGACAACCTCGCAGATGGCCCATCAGCGTTGGGTTCATTAATCACTCACGCATCAGCCAAGGTTACTAGCGCAGCAAGTAGTGACAGCAGCGCAGCAGGGGCAGCAGATTACAGCAGTATCGCAGCAAGCTTATCTGTGTCGGAGCCATTAAATATTCCCACACCATCTGGAAACAATCACGCTGCAGTCAAAGTCAGCATCGACAATAACGCAGCAGTCAAGAACGGAGCAACGGGGGACAATGCAGCTGAAAAAGTTAAATGCGCTGAAAACTCCGTAGCCGTGGATTCAATCAGGGTTGTCACACCAAGTATAGACAATCACTCATCAATCGGGGACTCTATCTCAGCAAGAAGGGGCGGTGAAGCAGATAACGCGGCAAATGGAATTGTCATCGCAGCATTAGGGTTTCCTAGCGGAGAAAATAAGGACAATAAGGCAGCAGTTTGCCAATCATTCAACACGGAAACCCTAATAAATATCAACGAATGTGTTGTCAGCACGCAAGGTTCCAAGGCAGGTAATAATATTAATATTAATAGCAAGGGAGTTAAGAGCAGATGGGAGAAGGGTTTTACTCCAGTTAGAAATCATAATAATGAAGCAGAGATGAACAATAGTAAACAGAATGATAAATCAAAAAGGAAAGTTGTTAACCTGTCCTCTTTGGAATTGGATCCTATTGTCACTAATATTCTCAACAAAGGTCTAGGGTTTGCAGTGACACCCAAAAACCTTCCCCTTGAAAAGATGATCTGCAACATAGAGGAAGGAATCAGCAACCTTACGCTGGAGGACAAAGAATCATTGAGACAAGATTGCTCTCTAATCATGAGGAAAACCAAAATCCCCAGAAGCAACCTCAGCAAAGAAGAACAAAAAGCCTTCAATTCCTTGCGAAACAATGACAGGGTCGTGGTTCTTAAAGCGGACAAAGGAGGAGCTACGGTCATTCTGGACAAAGAAGATTATATCTGTAAGATGAATGATCACCTAAGCTGCGGGAGTTATAAGAAGCTAAACAGCAATCCCATCCCCAAGATCGTGAAGGAAGTGAAAAAGATTATCTCTAATTCAAACCTTGACGAAAAGTTAAAAAAGAAGCTGACCCCCTCCTGTGAAACCGTTCCCAGAATCTATGGACTTCACAAAATCCATAAGGAAGGGGTCCCCCTTAGACCAATAGTTAACACTATTGGTTCCCCTACCTATGAGCTGGCGAAATATGTTGCAAAAATTCTCAAACCCCTTGTTGGAAACACTGACTCCTTCATCAAAGACTCCCAAGACTTTGTGAACCTGATTAAGAATGAAAAATTGGAGCATGATGATATCCTTGTAAGCTTCGACGTGGTTTCCTTATTCACTAAGATCCCTCTTGATGAAGCCATTCAGGTTATAAGAAATGTTGCTGATCCGGGGACTGCAAAGCTGGCTGAAGTCTGCCTTAGGTCGACTGTGTTCACCTTCCAAGGAGTATTTTATGAACAAACATCCAGTGTGGCAATGGGGTCCCCCCTTTCACCAATAGTGGCCAACCTCTACATGGAACACTTTGAAAAGAAGGCTCTAAGTTCTTATCCTTTGAAACCAGGCTGGTGGAAGCGTTTTGTAGATGACACAAATATAAAATGGACTCATGGCAGAGCGGAGCTTAATAAGTTTTTCACTCACTTAAATTCGATCTCTTCAGATATAAAGTTTACAATGGAACTCGAGGATAACAAGAGCATTCCGTTCCTAGACGTCCTAATCCTCAGAAAAGAAGATGGCTCTCTAGGTCACAAGGTCTTTAGGAAATCAACCCACACCGAGAGTTACCTCCATGCCGACTCCCATCATCACCCTGCGCAAAAGACTGGTGTTCTCAACACGCTTGCCATCATAGCCCTTCGAATTTCCGACTCAGAACACCTAGAGGAAGAGAAGAATCACCTTATCCTAACTTTTAAAAGTATAGGCTACAAGGAGCAAGAAATTAATAAGGCCATAAAGAAAGCTGAAAGGAAGCTGTTGTCCCCTGAGCCTAAGGCTCAAGATCAGCCAAAATGTGGTACCGTTTTTCTTCCGTATATCCATGGAGTTACGGACAAAATCGCCAAAGTCCTAAAAAAGAAAAACATTGTCACTCATTTCTCTGCCCCTGGTACTATCAGACAAAATTTGAGGTCTGTTAAAGATGATATAGACAAACAACAGCTTAAAGGAGTTTATAGAATAGAATGTTCCTGTGGAAAGTGCTACATTGGTGAAACAGGTCGATCCCTCCAGACAAGACTCAAAGAACATGGCGCGGATATTAAGAACGAAAGATCGCGTACTTCAGCCCTCGCAGAGCACTCCTTAAAGACGAAACACCATATCTGTCTGGAAAACGCATCAATTATTGCGAGGGAAGAGCAATATCAGAGACGAAAGATCAGAGAAGCCCTGGAGATCATCAAGCATCCTCATAACCTAAACAGAGATAATGGCGTGGAGATTAGCGGGAGTTGGCTGCCCTTGATCAATGAAATAAAAAGCGCAAGAACTTCCCCTGGTAATAGGTAATGGCCTCAGCAGGTAAGTTTCCCTCTCCTTTCGTGTGTTCTTTTGTTTTTAGATCTAGGTGTTGGCGTTGTGTTGATTTCTAGACCTAGGTAAAATTTCCTTTTGGTTTTCTCTACCTAGGTTTATTTCTTTCCTTTTTAGAATTCCTTCCCTAGGTTTAGCATTAATCTCCTTTAGTATTAATTCATTTAAATCTGTTTTGATAATAATTCTAATAAGAATTATCA
>APFE030049949.1:18640-36078 GCA_000404065.3 Pinus taeda | reverse complement strand
AACAGCATGGATCATTGAAATAACATAATCCAACAAAAAATATTTTACCAAATCTCAATTAAAAACTCTAAAACATAGTATAACCACACCGTGCTATTGCTTAGCACAAAAACTCTAAAACATAGTATAACCACACCTTGCTATTGCTTAGCACATACACTTATAAATGAAAAGCTATTAAGCCACCGTCATTTTTACCATTATCAAACAGAAAGCTATTAAGCCTTGATCACTCTTATCAGTAATAGATAAAAATAAAAATGATAGAATTTGAAAAAAATGCAGCTTTCTAGTGAGATAATTGCTCATTGAAGAGGCTGCACCAACGAGAGTGGAATCGTGAAAATAGGAGCGGAATCATGAAGAATAGGAGGGGAAGTCTAAAGAAAAGTCTAGAGAAGTTGGGAAGGTACCTTAGAACGATATTGCTTCAGAGAAATAGTGCTCACCAAAACCTTTGTACAGGAAACTCTCCACGCTACACACTCACCAAAGTTGCTGAAAACAAGAAATGAGAAAACAAATCACCTTACCAATTTTGAAAATAATTAGATGAATTATTGTTCACAAAGAAATCAAATTGATAAACACCACACTATACAATACCTTAAAAATATGACTCTGTTGTAGTATTCTTACAATTCACTAGGGGCTTTGCACGCAATGCTCTGCCCTAGATGCTGGAATCAAGAAATTATAGTAGTATTCTTACTATTCACTAGGGTGCTTTGCACCCAATGCTCTGCCCTCAATGCTGGAATTCAGAAATTAAAAACAAACAGACAAAGAAATGTTAATCCAGAAACACTTGCAAATAACAAATGAATAACTGAAATAGAAACCAGAAAAATTAGAGATTCCAATTGTTGTTCATATTAATATGAAGAAAGTTTAGATTTCGCTTACCTTATCCATCCATTCAACAGAGGAATGAGCTAATTCATCCATCCATTCAACAGAGGAACAAGCTAATTCATCCATCCATTCAACGGAGGAACAAGCTAATGTGTTTCAATAAAATACCTTTGTTTCCAAAATGATTTCCTCTTCACTCTGCACTGGCTGGCCCTAAGTGGTTAATATCACAAATCTCCATTGTCATTGACTTTCTGAAAAAGCTAGCATGGAAAGCTTTATTCCATTTGAATCTAGCTTTATTTCATTTGAAGCTATCATGGAAAGCTTTATGCACAAATTAGAAAACTCAATTCAAAAGGAAACTGTTGTTTTTGAAATGGGAGCAAATGATATTTAACATTAGTTGAGAAATGAAATTTACAAGTTTAACCATTGTAATTTGTGATAGACTGACAGCTGGAAATTGAAATTCTGAAAGTTTGGATTTCAGAAAAAATGAAATTAAAAAAAAAAAAATTAGAAAGATTGACAACTTAACAACCCTTCTTAAAAAAAATTATAATATTATTCCAATTTTTTTTTTAAATGGCAAAAGTCAAATTTTAAATTTTTTTGACTAGTAAAATTTTTTCCCTACTTCTAGGACGTGCGAGAGATGCTTTGAAGGGCTCCGATGTGTTCAAATATGATCACTGGTTTTGAGGTCCATGAAGGTAAGGCTTGAAATTCATGGGTTTTTTTTGCGAACTTGTAATTTTTTTAAGGTTTTTGCCCCAATGTAAGTATTTTTCCTTGTGTTTGCAAGTTTGTGTTGCAGGAAATCTGTATGGCTGTCGCATAAGAGTTATGGCCAGCTAAAGGGTGACATCTGGACATGGTGGTGCCATCTACAGCTCTACGGTAGAATACTAAATCCTACCAGCCACTCTGTTTTTCAAGTAAACCGTAGTTCACATCTGGTTCGATGGCTCTTCCATGTAGAGAGTAACGGTTTGGCAGCGTAGACCACACCGCAGCAGTGTTGCCCTTCACGCAGGGGTAGGAGCTTTCTCGATAGGTTCTGGTTTGGCAGTGCAGACTCCACGCACGGGCAAACGGGCAGGAGCTTCCTCGATGGGTTCTGTTTTGGCAGCGCACACCCCAGATTTCTTTAACACCAGCGTTTTCCAACTCAAGTCAACTCATTTGCTCTGTCTATTGGAAATCGCAAATGGTATAAAGCTTGTCGTTAACAGATAATGCTCTCGAGATGAAATTCGTCCGTCAGAGGTAAAATTTCAGCGCTCACAACTTCACCGACAATGGATAACCATAAAGCAAAACCCTCGGTCTAAATTTGCAGCTTCACTTACTGTGGTTTCGAGCTTTGATACCCATTGTTGTTAGATGAATTAATAATCAAGAAAGAGGCATTTACAATTATAAACTAACAAAGAAAGGAATGTAATGACAGGAAAAAGGAATGTAATGACAGGAAAATTGAATACATACACACCAGTAATAACTTATGATTTAAGTGGTAAAACTGTGAAGGAAACATTCACTGGATAAGGGATTGGAATCTCTACATCTAATGGGCAAGGATTAGAATCTCTATTCGATCAATAAAATTTTCCTTACAATAATTAGGGTATTCATTAGTTTTATATGAACTTCCTCGATTACATCAACGGAATAAAACTAACTTATTATTCACTAATATATTTTACCCATTTACCCAAATTTATATAATTAGTTGTCAACTACCCACAGAAACTAATACAATGATTCTCTATTGAAATGGAACTTTAAAAAACTCTGATATAACTCTAATATAGGGCCTACACTTGTGTAGAACCTGAGAGCTTGAACGCTGAGTGAGCATGCTGTGAGCGATTGCATCGATGAATGGTTCAACCTTGTATCACTTGTCGATAGGGCCAGTCTACGGAATGCATGGCCAGTTTGTTTTTATAGAAACGTACTCACCATCATCACGTGGGCACTTCGTTATAAGCTAGGTTTGGACTCCATCCACCTTTGCATTTCCATGTAAATTTGTGCGGTTCTATGAGAATGGTTTTTCGACTTTGGATGTAACTCCACGTTGCCTAACAGGTAGCCATTTTGGTAGTTTGTAATAAGTATGGGGCATGGAGTTCAGGTATCTGATCATTCACCGAATCAAGTTTTTGACCCGACAAAGTTATTTAAAGCTAAACCACAATCTTAAAAATTCATTGCTATGAATCAATTTTTTTGACCCGAGAAAGTTGTTTAAAGCCAAACCACAATCGTAAAAATTCATTAGTATGCCACTTTTTAGCATTAGTTTATCATTAGGTACGGTGGAATCACCTTTAATCGTTTGCCCAGAGGATTAACCCTATAGATACGACGTCAGAGATATCTCAAGATTAGCTTTTCTGCACACCATTCATTAGTAAACTAACGACCTTTGGATGTTCACTCGATTTAATGCAGAGGTGGGTGATGAGGTGGTTTGGAGGGTAGCCACAACAACAGTGACTCAAAATTCAAAGTAGGTAAACCCTCACAATAAAAAAAATAGTATGACCTCCCAAACCAAGACAGAAGAACGCTTGTTTGGTAAAAATTTCAACTCAAAATTTAGAATGCATACAAATGCATACAAGTAACTCTTTAATGTATTTTTCTGGGTCACAACATCTTCGAAACTCCTTTGAAAAAATATGACGATACAATAGTGTATTTATAAGTGAAATTGGGAGTAATTCTTACTTGCTATTCCAGGAGAAGGGCTGGTTAGAGATGGAGTATATGGCCGAACGGTTATGTGGTTGGTTAAAACAAAGAGTTTGATATAACTCTTATGATTGCCTATTATAAAAAAGGAGAGTTATAGGCTACATGTAACATGGATGGTATAATTAATTATTTTTCAAATTATAATCGTGGTTGTGTTGGAGTAATTTCTATGTGTGACCAGAGAAATAAAGTTTGTTAGAGATGAAGAGCAGGAATGAAACATTGTGGTTAAACTGGAATAACAAGTTTGATATAAGATTTCCTATAGTTATATAAGAGTAATGTTGTATACTACATGTAATAGGGGGTGCTATAGTCTCATCATTTTTTGTTTTGGAGGATTTATTCCTCCTTGTGTTTGTTGCTTCTTATTTTTCGAATTTATTTGTACATGTTTCAAGCTATTAAAGCCAACAAAATCAAGGAGAAAGGTATATATTAATATTGTTATATAAACCATATATATTGAACATTCATTATAGTAGTGTTTAGTAAAGTGTATATTGTATGGGGATTTAGATTTTATGGCAAGTAATTGAGGATGGAAATTATTTTTGGAGAATTAAACCCCTTAGAGGTTTCCTTGACACCCTGTCAGGGTTTTACCATGTAAATCTTGAGTTGTTTCTTGTGTGGTTGTGTTTTGTTGCATTCCCTTTCTTGGTTAAATTAACATTTTTTTTATCAGCAACCTATTATAACTACAATTGGTTAAGTTGCGTTTTGGAGGCCAATGCATGTGAAAGAAAAAAACGTTGGGTAAAATGCTGCGTGATCATCTTTGGAGGCGATTGCAGATTATAATTTTTGAACGCTGTCAAGGAGGGAACCACTACTGCGTCGCTGCTGGAAGAGTTGCCACAAGAGGGAGCCATCGAGGACCAGTTAAGGAGCTGCGTGCTCGTAGAGGAAGCGAGAGCCCTGGAGCTATTGTTGGCTTGCAAATCATCAAAGAGGGCTACATGTGGTGCTGTTGATTGCCCAGAGACCCATCAATAACTCTGCGTGCTCGTTTGCTCGCCTATCCAAATCCGTCAAGGAAGGCAACACTCCATACCATTATTGGCCTGGTCGAGAACTGTCTGCTAGTTTGCATCGAGCATCGAGGAGAGCCTTGTCCAGAGGGTGCACGGACCACTACTTGTGTTACCTGCATGGACCAGAACTAGAGGAAGAGTGGTTTGCATCGAGCGTTGAGAAGAGCCCTGTCGTGAGCCTGCATGGACCACTGCTGCTGATGTTACCTGCATGGACCAGAACCACAGGAAGAACCATCGAGCCTGCCGCGAGAGGAATTCAAAAGATGTGTGTGTGTCCTGTCCAGTTTCAGCACGCCCCTGTGGAGAGACTCGCTTGCTTGCTCAATCAGTAGAAATAAGTCCAAGTATTTTTTATTTTTTTTAAACAACAGAAATAAGAATTTGTTGCTAAGATGCTGGTGAAGTTGAGAATTATTTCAAGAAGTAATCAATATCTGTAAAAGAAATGCTGGGAATGGAAGTTGAATTGTTTCATGAAGTAATCAATACGTGTAAAACAAAATTAAGTTTTTTAAAACCCTAGTTGAAGTCAGAAATCAGGGTTTAAAAAGGGGAAACAAAATTAGTTTTTTTGTTGAAAAGAAAGAAACCCTAGTTGCTAGGAGATTGTGGAGAAATTCAACCCTAGAAGTATAGTTTAGAAGTAAATTAAATTTGCTTTATGGAAACTAAAAGTTGGGTATTTGCTGGTGCAAAGCTTTGGACGAGGCAAATAAGAAACTTGCAAACATGAAAGATTCAGACTTGGAGGACAATACCATCACGTTATTACTCGCGGGTGAAGTTCTCTTCAACATCATTGAAGAGAGTACAATTTTAGGCTTATGGGGAAAACTCGAAAAACTATATATGAAAAAGTCATTAACCATTATAATTTATTTGAAAAGACAACTGTACAGTATTCAAATGAAGGAGGGTTAAAAAATTGGAGAGCATTTAAATGTTTTTAATACACTTATATGCCAATTATCAGATATGGAAGTTAAACTTAAGGAAGAAGACAAAGCTATAACCTTGTTGTTCTCTGCCAGAGTCATGGGACCACTTTGTAACTTCAATCAGTTTGAGCACCCTCATTCTTTGAAATTTAAATTAGTTGTCGGAGCTCTCTTATCTAAAGAAGTACGAAGGAAATCCAGTACTGAAATAGCTACAATAGAAGCCATGATAGCTAGAGGACAGTTAAAGGAAAGAGGAGAAAAAACAAGGGGGTCTTCCAGATCTAAATCCAAGGGAAAGAAGTCTAAGACAAAATGTTGGCACTACAATAAAATTGGACACCTGAAGAAAGACTATTGAAAACAAAAAGAGTCTCATACCCCAAAGAAGGAAGCAAATCAAGTTGATTCAGGTATGATAGATGAAGTTTTATCTGCTGAAGAATTATGTATGATAGATGAAATTTCACCTGTATGTAATGTATTTCAAGGTTTTGAAAGCTGCCTATTAAACTCTCGTGCTTCTTATCACATGTGTCCACACAGAAATTGGTTTGCTTCATATGAAGATGTAAATAGTAGTTCTATGTTTATGGGTAATAATGTAACATGTCACACTGTTGGGATGGGAAATATCAGGATTAAAATGTATGATAGCACAGTTAGAACATTAACTAGTGTTAGACATGTACTTGAATTGAAGAAAAATTTGATTTCTTTAGGAGTGTTGGATTCGAATGGTTATAAGTTTACATGTCATAATGGTGTGCTCAAAGTCTCTAAAGGCGCCCTAGTTGTTATGAATGTAGAAAAGGTCAGACATATTTACAGACTCAAAGGAAGTATTGAGGTTAGTGAAGCAACGATTGTGTTAGAAAAATAAGAAGAAGGTACTCACCTATGGCATCAATGGTTGGGTCACATGAGCGAGAAAGGTCTTCAGATAATGATGAAACATAAATCTCTTCCTGATTTGAAATCTTCGAAGTTGGATTTCTGTAAACATTATGTGTATGGAAAATAGTGTAAACAGAAATTTAAAACTCGAAATAATAATAGTAAAGATATTTTAGACTATATTGATTATGATCTGTGGGGACCATCTCCTGTTGTATCATATGGAGGTGCTCTATATTTTTTAACGTTTATTGATGATTTCTCTTGTAAGGTTTGGATCTTTATGCTGAAAAAGAAAGCTGATGTATTCAATATCTTTAAACAATTTAAAGCAATGGTAGAGAAAAGAACAAGAAAATCAATTAAATGTTTAAGAACCGACAATGGTGGTGAATTCACTTCAATAGAATTTGAACAATACTATAAAGATGAGGGAATTGTTAGACACAAAACTATTGTTTATACTCAGCAAAATGGTGTTGCTTACGTATGAATCAAACTCTTATGGAAAGATCCAGAAGCATGATCAACAATGCTAACTTGCAAAAGGAGTTGTGGGTAGAAGCAATATCCACTCCCTGTTATTTAGTTAACAGACCGCCTTAAGTAGCAATTAATTGTAAAATTCCTAAAGAAGTATGTTCAAGTTAGTCTTGTGATTATTCACATTTAAGGATATTTGGTTGTGCTCCTTATGCTCTTATTCCTAAAATTTAGCGTTCAAAACTAGATCCAAAATCGAAATGCTATATCTTTGTTGGGTATGACTATGCAGTGAAAGGGTACAGGTTATGGGATCCTACATCACATAAGATAGTCATTAGCAAAGATGTAACATTTGATGAATCTTCTTTTTTAAAATCAAATGTTGAGAAAATTGAACACGAACATGTATCACTAAATCAACAAATTTAGTTGGAGGCTAGACCTTTCGGTGATAGTCAAAAGGAAGAAGAGACTTCTAGAGAAAAAGATGTTGAAGATATAAAGGGCACTGTTGAAGTTTCTGAACCAGTTCAACAACTAGTCACTCTATGAAGGTCTACAAGGGAAAAGAAAAATCTCAAAAGATCTGAATATTTTGCATCATCTTTTTCTTTGATTACTAAAGATGGGGAACGTTCTTGTTATCAAGAAGTAGTGGATGATACAAATAGTGAAAAATGGAAAACGACTATGGAAGAAGAAATGGATTCCTTAGCCAAGAAAAATACCTAGGATCTTATAGAACTTTCTAAAGGGATAAGTGTTTTTGGATGCAAATGGGTCTTCAAACTAAAACAAAAAGTTGATGGAAGTATAGAAAGGTATAAGGCAAGATTGGTAGCAAAAGGGTATTCTCAAGATGAAGGTATCGATTTTCATGAGATTTTTTCACCAGTTGTAAAACTTGTTTTATTCGTACTATGTTGGCACTAACTGCATTACTTAACCTTGAGTTAGAATAGTTAGATGTTAAAACAACTTTTCTACATGGTGACTTGAATGAAGAGTTATATATGGAGCAACCACAATGTTTTGTACATGGTCGCAATAGAAGATTAGTTTGCAAGCTCAAGAAATCATTGTATGGTCTGAGGCAATGACCTAGACAATGGTACAAGAAGTTTGAGTCTTTCATGGTGAGCCAAAGCTTTATTAGAAGTGAGTATGATCATTGTGTATAGTTCAAAAGTTTTAATGGCATATTCATCATTTGAGATTTGTATGTTGATGATATGCTTATTGCAAGCAAAAGCATGTAAGAGATCAACAAGTTAAAGGATCAGCTCTCTAGGACGTTTGATATGAAGGATCTTGGAGCAACAAAACATATCTTGGGAATGGAGATACACAGAGACAGGAAAAATGGTAAGATTTGGTTATCACAACATAAGTATGTGGAGAAAGTACTTGAAAAGTTCTATATGAATAATGTGAAACCTATTAATGTTCCATTAGCTTCCCATTTTAAGCTTTCTTCGGTTTTGAGTCCTATAACTGATGAAGAAAAGTAGTATATGTCTCATGTACCATATGTAAATGTTGTAGGTAACTTAATGTATGTGATGGTATCTACAAGAACTCACATTTCACATGTTGTTGGAGTTTTCAGTAGGTTCATGGCAAATCTATGTGAAGAACATTGGCGAACAGTGAAATGGGTGCTTCGATATCTAAGAGGCACAAGTGACCATTGCATCATCTTTAATGGTAGTGAAGGGTAAGTCCGCAGATATGTAGATGTTGATTATGCAGGTGATTTGGACAAAAGAAGATCTACAACAGGTTATGTCTTTACCCTTGCAGGGGGAGCAATTAGTTGGATGTAAAAGCTTCAAGAAACAGTTGCATTGTCCACTACTAAAGAAGAATATATAGCTGCTTCAGATGTGAGTAACGAAGCAATCTCGTTAAAGGGTCTACTTGATGAGATTGGAAGGACGCAGGAGAAAGTGAATGTACTTTGTGATAGTCAGAGTGTTATTCACTTGGCTACAAATCCTTCTTATCACAACAGAAGCAAGCACATTGATGTAAGGTATCATTTTCTCAGACATGTGATCGATGGCGGAAAATTAGCTCTTCAAAAGGTCCATACATGGGAGAATTGTGTAGACATATTCACAAAGCGAGTTACACTAGAGACACTGAGATGTTGTTTAGCTTCTCTTGGCTTGCAGAAGAGATGATGAATGGGCATGGTCAAGGGATTAGGAAAATTGTTGTCAAGGTGGAGTTTGTTGGTAATTGACAACTAATTAATGTAAATTTGGGTAAAATTGTATTAGTTATTGACAAGTTAGTTTCATACCGAATCAGAATTTATGTCACTTAGGAGGCTCATATAAAACTCATGAATGCCCGAACTATTGTATGAAGAATCATTTATTGATTGAATAGAGATTCCAATCCCTTGCCCCGTTGATATTTCCTTGACACCCTATCAGGGTTTTACCATGTAAATCTTGAGTTTTTATTTGTTTGGTTGTGTTCAATTGCATTCCCTTTCTTGGTTAAATTAACCTTCTTTCTTGTAACCTATTATAAATAAAAAAATTATCTATTTGTGAACTCTTTTCTTATTAGGGCTACCCATATGCCCTACATAATTATGGAAGTAAAAGAAAACAATATTCTAATAAAATATAAAGTAAAAATGTTTTTGACTAGAAAAATAATTGTGGAAAGAAAAAGAATATATAATATATAATATATATATGAGAGTATAAGGTTAAAATGTTTCCCAATAGAATAGAGTTTAATGAGATAGTTGTGATCCTCACATGTTACAGGATTTTAAAAACAATATGATATAATTCGAGGTGCTTTTCCTTTGGTCGCTGGCCTCCGAGTCAGATGAAACATGGTAAAAATCAGCAAAATATACACTTTGCAAAAATTCCACTAATACATTTTCCAAACCAAATATTAGACTAACATGAGATGCAATTCCTCTTTATCTACAACTTTAAATTTAAGAATACATCTTCCTATATCTGGGCTTCTATTTCAGAACTTAATGCTCTCTTTGACAACAAAGGGCGTACACGCTTTTCACATACCAGGCAAAACCATATTCTATTTTATCACGATTTGCTTCCGTGTATCTGTTAGGAACAGAACTGGTCTCGGTTGTCGGCTCACATTGTCTAGTATGTGTTGTAGACAAAATTGTCCTTGTTGGCTCTTTTCAAAATATGTGATCAAAACAAGCAACAATAGAAATGTATATGTTTCTAGTTCTTACAAATTAATATTATTTTTAAATGTATATATAAAATTTAAATAATAATATATATATTATTATTATTCAAAAGTGGTATAATCTAATATTTTTTTTAAATGTATAAACAAAATTTAAAAAGCAATGATATATTATTATTATTAAAAAGTTATATAATATTGTAACAATTTGGTGGAATTTATGATTTATTTTTAAAGTCATGGAATTATATTTATTTTTTTAAAATAAAAAAATTATAAAAAATTTAGTTAATTTTTATTTTAAATTATAAATATAATTCTTATTACTTCACAAAATGAGAATACATCATAAGCATTATAATTTTTAAAATATTAGCTATAAAACATTTCATCATATATTTTGTTAAAATAATTAAAATTTTGAGACATGTTATATAATTATAAGAATTATTGGTTTTTAAAATACAATATTTTTATTTTATAAAAATTATGGGTATCATTTTTATTAATTATTTAAAAAAATTAAAAATTAACTTATTAGAAAAATTTTAACCTTAACTTTTTCCATGATTAAACTATATCCAATAAAAACCATATTTCATCTAATTGTCATTAAAAAAACACTTCCAATTTTATCATATTAAAAATACAAACATTATTTCATTATAAATAGTTCAAATACAAATAAATTCAAAATGTATATATTTGTTGAAGAGCTATATCACTCATCACATTTGTTGATATTTTAAGTCAATTTCACATGAAAGCTATTTTTCTCAAATTTTCTTGTGAGACATGGATTGAATGACATCAGTCAATGAGTCTACCTAGATTGTGAATGTTTGGTCTACTACATTATGTAATTATCACCCTTTATTCATAGGAAAAATAGTATACCATGGATCACAAGCACTTAAAACTTATGTCTTCCTAACTTACTGAGGCCACAATATTGCTTACTTTCTTTATGTGCTTTCTTATTTATTCATCTCTTGGAGATCATTCTTGTATTAATTGAAATACTATGGTTATTTGCTCAATCCATAATCCTTTCTCAATGTACAAATACAAGGAAAATTTTAGGGGCTAATATTCGTAGGTGGGCTAATTAAAGAATTTTTCTAGCTAACTTCTATTTTCCTGAAAATGATTAGCCCTAATTTTATAGATAAAATTATTTTACCTTAAGGATTGCCAATATTTTGCAGAGGCAAAGGTAACATCATTAGAAATTTCAATATTTTTACAAAATTATTGTCAAACATATACAATTTGCATATTAGGAATTAGTAAGATTCGCCTAGCATTCTAAACTTTAAGATAATTTTCTAAACTTAAATGGACATTATTAAGATTGAATTAATGTCAAAATAGGTTGCGATCAAGTGTATTTTTAAAATCAATATAATAGTGTGAAGTCATCAACATTCCAAACATTAATCAAGATTATGCCTAAATACCACATTGTAGGCACCATGTCAACACATGTTGATGTGGCACCCATCATATGGCATATGTTGATGCAGAACGTACAATATGGCACCTACAACATCAATTAAAGTAGTTTCCAAGGTGGATACATGAAGATGAGTGGCTATTTGAAACATGATAAAGGGTGGTGGCGTTTGCCAACGTTTTTTTGGTTGATACAATTATAAGTAACTATTAAAGATTGGAATTAATGGAATGATCAATATGTGAGAAGAAACTTAAATTGCCATAGAATCTAATTTTTTTAACAAAATATTTTTTCAATAAACTAAGCTTTTGTCAAAAGACATGTTTATTTTAAACATAAGGTGGATGACCCCAACCATTTTTATTGATTTTTCCTATTTTTTATGCCTAGAGACCTACCCCACTTGACATGCCTATAATTAAATTGGAGTATTACATGTCTTTCCTACTTCATGTGTTGTCTACCTTGCTTTTGACATATTGAAGAATTGTGAAATCATCTACACACCATTGATAGGTAAAACTAACATGCACGATGACCTCAATTTTATAGCACTAAGTTCAAAACACATAGGAAACATGAAAATAAAGAAATAACATATTAAATTTGTAGTCCAAAAGTTACATGGATGATTTGTTATTAGGAAAAGGAACTAACATGTAAAATAATTGCATATTTTAGATGTTATATGAAATTAAAAAAAGAAAGATGCAAGTATATAGTTGTTTCTATAGAAATATCTTGTTAATTGCTAGAATTTGTAATGTTTGTTTGTTTTTCAATCTCAAAGATAAATATTTCTCAATGCTTACAAATATTCTGAGTCCTAACCCAAAAAAACCCCTTCATTTTGATGTTATCAATTTGCATGGATGAGGGAAAATGGCCCATTAGAAACAAGTCATCAGTAGTACAGTAACCAAAAGTTCAATAATTATGGTTGATTAATTTTTCCATTTTTTTATAGCCTTACAATCAAAACATCAAGATAGGTTGGCTAATCAAACTTTCAATTCTTTAGGATTATCAAGAAGCAATGACTACCAAGCTTATCTTTGTATATTATTAATATTGGACCCATCTTATTTTGGAGTTTGGGGATTTTATAGTAATCATGAAAGAGTCATGTGCTCTCAACACCCTAATATTTGATTTCAAAATGGGTCCCTCCCCATTTCAATGCTTCAAAATTTTAATGTGGGACATTGATAACCTTTGAACAACCATTATTGGTCCCACTTCAAATGCAAGGAGAGGACTTGATATAGTTAGCCACAACATTATTGTATTAATAGAGAAATAATCATGTACTCCATATTTCCTAGTCTCTTTCTCTCCATTTTTTTGGGAACACTGTAAGAGCCCTTGTTAAAACTTATGTAAAAATATATAAGGCCACAGTGATGGGACACATATTCCAAGTTAAATGGTGGGAAAGACATCCTAGTGGGTGTTCATTTTGGTTATTATGGCTAAAGGAAATTGGCAAAGGCAATCGAAAAGCCTTTAGAAAGGAAAAATGGCATTTTTGGCACATTTATTAACGAAAATAATGGAAATCAGGAGAAAAGGAAGGTGAAAGGTCACAGGTTGCATGTGAGGAGGAAATTTAAAGAAAATAATGGAAAATGAAGAAAATAGAGGCTTAATTTACAAAAATGCTTCTGAGGATCAATTTGTAATATTTTCTCAGTTCAGTTTTGGAGCTCTCTCATTATTCTCTCTCTCACTCACTCTTCGACACAAATTTTTCTTGGAGCGCTTTGGCATTGGATCAAGAAATAAAAAAACTGCAAGAGGACGTAGAGATCAAGCAAGGAAGAGCGAGATCAAGCAACTACAACAATATTATTTGTAGGTATCGATTTGCATGTGTATTTTCTTGATAGATTTGGCATGCATGGTATTGCAAGTGGTTCTTTTGATGTTATGACGTGGGTTTTGTGAGGTGTGGAAGTGTTTTCATCCTAGACTTGCAATTTCTGGATAGCCATGGTGTGATGGGGTTCTCATGTTTTGGTTGAGATGGATTTCCAAATGCATTTGTAGCTGAGAGAGGCGGATCTTTTAATTATAGAGAACATGGCCTAGTGGTCAACGAACTAGACTCCCTCAAAGAGGCTGATTTCTAAGTTGTTGATCTATCTTTTCTATCTTTTTGTGAGTTGGTTTAATAACACTTGTAGTTGTCCTCTTATTTGATGTGTACTTGATGATATTATAATCTAAAATCAATCTTAGAGAACATTGTTTCTCCCTTCAACTGATCAAACAATTCATCAGTCAATGGTAAAGGGTACCTGTTCTTAATCTTCACCTTGTTTGGTTACTTGTAACCAATACGCAACACAAGAGTACCATCCTTCTTATTCACAAACAAAACTAGTGCACTCAAAGGAAACACACTTGGCCTAATATATCCCTTGTCAACCATTTCCTTCAACTACATCTTTAGTTCTACCAACTCTAGAGTGCCCATCCTGTAAGGTGCCCTTATTTCTATGTTGCTCCTCGTGACAAAACTATAGAGAAATCCACTTCCCTATGAGGAGGAAAATCTAAAATCTTGGCTGCAAATACATCCTGAAACTGCTGTAAAACTGGATACTGCTTCAAGACTTCTTCTTCCTCAACATCCTTACCTTCATCACTAGAAATATGAATTGTAAATAATACACAGCCTTTCCTGCTATTGCGCTTCACCTGCATCGATTTAACCATTCTCACCGATGTAGGTTTATTCTTACCCTGTGATATTCTCTTCTGTCCATCATCATCCAAGCACTCAGAAGCCTGATCATTGAAATCAACCGTAGTCTCGTGAACATGTTGGAATTATGATACATATGTTGTACTTGATGGCAACCCATTCACCTCAGATGATAAATTATAGTGCAGCAAATTTATTTTCTAGTTCCATAGGTGCTCAGATAAAAAGATGCGGTCATCAACAACTTGCGCAGGAGAACCATTTAAAAGGTGCGGATATGTTCGCAGGTCTACCGCACATAAGGTGCAAACCAAAAATTTTGCGCACTTTCATGCAAAGAAAAGTTCCTTTCATGCAGAGAAAAGTTCATGCACTTTCATGAAGAGAAAAGTTCCTTTCATGCAGAGAAAAGTTCACGCACTTTCATGCAGATAAAAGTTCCTTTCATGTAGAGAAAAGTGCACGCACATGGGAAATCTTATGGTTGGTTCATGGTATTAGTCCAACAGTTTTTGATCCTATGGTTTTGGTCCGTGGTATTTAGTCCTTGGTATTTGAACATATGGTTTTGGGCCATGGTATCTTGTCATAAGTGTTGATCCCAAGTATTGGGTCCATGGTATTGAATTGTTATGGTTTTTGGTCCATGGTATTGTGAAAGGCCTAAGGCTATAAAAGACGAAGGAGATCATTTGGCAAGGCATCTTCTGAATTATTGAATATATGATAAAGTACTAGATATGGAATACTGTGATTGGGTTATGGTGCAGATCTGGATCTGAATGAAGAAGGAACCTGAGCGCAAGGAGAAGGATAAGGTCTATTGATGGGTCAAAATCTTAAGGCTGGAATAGTGGTATCTCTATATGATTTTGATCTGTTATATGTGGCGCATGCTTGATCTATAAATCTGATAATCTGGGTTAACTAATATCTTAATGTTTGAAAGAATGAATTTATAGATCTGTAAGCAGGTTCATTGAAGCGAAGGCCCGTATACATGTTGTTCTTGTAAGGGAAAGTCACGTATACGCAGTGTTCTGGGTTCAGAAGTGGGGTGCGATTACTGTTATTATGATCTGGGTACAGTTGTTAGAAAATTGTTTATTTTGATTCAGTTTTGATTGGTGAAAAGGTGATTGGTTGATGCAGAAATTCTTGATGTTTGGTTGATGTTATTTGTGGATCTAGTCTGAAAATTTATGAAACGTGGTCCCTGGAAGGAAGAGAAGGTTGTAGTCTTCTGCAGGTAGCAGCCTGCGTACTAGTATCTCAACTAGTACAAGAACTAAGGGGGTTGTAGCTCCCTTCCTGGAGAAGATGGAAAATGAGAGAGGGTTGTAGCTCTCTATAGGTAGCAGCTTGCGTACTGGTAAAGGACTGCACCAATACAAAATCATTATAAAAAGAAGTTTCTAAATGAAAAGATAGAGACATATTGCAGCAGGTGGTTTTCATCCACATTGGGTTTCCACCTTATATCTTGTGTTCTTGTGTGTGTTTGTCTTCTGCTCTATTTTTCTGTTCCTGGTTACTGTTTATATGATCCTGGTGCACAGATTAGTGTTCAACATCTGTAGAATATTTTAAATTATAAGTCTGTATGGTATACGCGGGTTTCCTTATCTGTAGTTGCATATATATGTAGTTTTCTCTAACTGAAGTAGCATATATGTTCTGGGTTTGAAAAAGAAAATAATTGACCAAATAATACTGATTCACCCCCCCTCTCAGTATTATTTCCAACATTGCTTGACACAAAGATCAAGGCGCCATATTTGTGTCCTCACCATTCTATCTATGTTTTCCCCAACCCCTAGAAAGGTGTTGTGTTTATTGAAAATTGTTTTTGACCTCTCATGTTGCCCTCTTATTATAAATGGCTTTGTAACTTGATTAGATTCAAAATTATTACTAGCCTTCTGCCAATGAATCTGATTAAAATCGTAATAGGTGAGGGCCCTCAAATGAATGTCCCCCATATACAAAACCAGGTTAAAATCTATGTCCAGCCGTAGTAAGTACCCATGAAAGTAAAACTCACACATCAGATGTTGTATCGGTACATTGTGATTCCTCAAAATCTGGAGGAATTGCACAC
This sequence comes from Pinus taeda, assembly GCA_000404065.3. Taxonomy (NCBI): domain Eukaryota; kingdom Viridiplantae; phylum Streptophyta; class Pinopsida; order Pinales; family Pinaceae; genus Pinus; species Pinus taeda. The sequence goes on along the minus strand of APFE030049949.1, from coordinate 19,619 downwards.
TGTCATCCATCTCATAATTGACCTCATTCTTAATACTTTCCATGCAGAATAAAAGGAAACTTTCATGCAAAAATAAGGAATAACAAGAATCAGGGGGACGACATGCCATGACCTCTTGCACCAGTTTTAACATCTGCTCCTTGTCGGCCTTCAGCTCTGCCACTTTCTTGTATAGCTCCTCCATCTTGAGTTGCAGCTTTGCATGTCGTAACCTCATCACATCCATATGCTTCACATATCTAAAAATTGTTAGGGAATTTCTATGCTATATTCTCTCTAGCTTGAAGGAAGGCCCCGGGGAATTTCGGAAGGGTAGTTCTTCTCACAAACCATCATTCCCCAACTTGAGGAAGCCCACTGACTTTCGCGATGATTTCTTCTATTACAAGGATCTCCACTCGGTGAACCCGCGAGCTTTCTTCCCCCAAGTTCAGTGCGAATTCCACTGTCAATTCTTCATTAAACCCCCTCAACCTGTCAAGATACACATCCCATCCTGCATTCTGGAAAATCTGCCATACCTCCTGATTATTCCGAACTGCCCTTATTCTTTCATGTTCATGTCAAATTGATTGGCCACCCATCGTTGCGAAGGCGGAGTCAGCACGTCGACTGCAGTTGGTTGGCAAGGGAGAGTGACAGGTCTCCAAACTGTTGGAGATTGAAATAATGTCATGGTTGATTTGGGAAAGATCAGACCACCAGTACTGGTACGTATGGGAGTAATGACAATTCCAATACTGGTATGCTCAGAAATAATGACAAGTTAAGATGGTACTGAGGAGTGTTCTGAAAATTAAATGTGGTGTGTGGGGAAAATGACCGATATGACTTGGTGTGTATGAATCCACATCCCAACACTTTTGAAAAGTATGATTATAGAGTATCGAAATCATTATATTTGGTTGAGCGAGATTTGTGTGCATTAAATGTTTTTTGTGTTATGTCTTCATTCCTTATGACGGTCCCCCCCCCCCCA
>APFE030049947.1:98917-148346 GCA_000404065.3 Pinus taeda | reverse complement strand
TGATGATGAATTTATGGATGAAGAAATTTTAGAGGCTCTTCATAACAATGCATTTCAACACCAAGAAGAAATGCACCATGAAAATCAACAGGGGTTTACTTATGAAAACCATGTTTCATGTTTTGATATAAATGAAAAGATGCAGCAAACATGCCAAGATTTTGATCACAATGAGTATGAAATTGATTGCAAACACCAAGAAGAAGTACTGGAAGATAGTTGTTATAACCCTCAGGCAAAAGAAAAGATGGTTCATGTTTGTAATTCCTTGTAGCAGCTTGCATCAAAGAATGATCTTTATAATGAAGAAAAATACATTGTTTATGGGCATCATGCAGAAAGGCATTTGGATAGCACATCAAAGGGGTCTTGTGTGGTTGAGAATCAGTGGTTTGAAAATGAAGAGTGTTATGATAATCATTCTTTTCAAAAGGTTTCTATGTCAAAACACAAGGAGAGAGTGTTGCTTCCTTTCTCTTTTACAATTGAGGAAGGGTACACTGTTGTTGAAGATCAGTTTGCACAACTAGAAAGTTACAAGAATCATCAAGCTGATCATGTATTTTGGGATCCTATAGCTAAATACATGGAAGATTTTTACTCTCCAGTGTTTCAGTTTTTCTATGAAGATCGGAGGCAATTTCAGTGGCAGTGGTCATCACAATATCATAGTTGCTCTAAATTTCGATGCAGTCAAAAAACTCAAATATCAGATAAGACAAATGATTGGCTACATTAACAATTTCACATTGATTGAGCTTAAAGAAGCTTGAAATTGATAGGGTAGGTAGGAAATTGCAAATAAGCTCAAGGTTGATTGAGCATTTTTTAAGTAGATGTAGTTTTCTTTCTTTCTCCTACAGTGATCATCAAGCTTAAGCCAGAGGTGAAGGTCCAAGAAACTTAAAGGAAATGTTTGTCAAATAAATTTTTGTTTATCATAAGAGGATAAAGCACTGGACCTACGAGTTCTTAGTGTACCACAAGAGCACACTATCCCAAGTGGAGTCACTGTTATCACTGACAAAATTTCAAAGAAAAAGGGTAAAGGAAGAGTTAATTGATCCTGTACATATTCATGTTGCTCTTGGTCATGTTCATACAATTGGCATTTGATACAATTCTTAGTTTGTGCAAACAAACTCATGGTGAGCAAAGATCAGAAATCTTCATCAAATTCAAGTGAGGCAGTTCCTAAATTAAGCAAGGCAAGACACATCAGATGGATTAATAATAGGCTCAGACCCAACATCAAAGTGATGAAGAGGAAAATTTAAGACTTGGAGATTCAGCTAAGTAAGCGTGAAGGACATCCTTAGCTAAAATAAATCACATAGCAAAGTAAGGCTAAGTCCTAATTTTGATAGATTGCCTTTGAAGTCATTTTTAAAGGATGGTGTTTATGTTTTCAGTTTTGAACAACCTCATGGTATATGGGAAATTCATTTCAATATAAAGAGGCTCAAGACAGTCGAATTGGCATTCAAACTGAGTTTTGGTGATTAAAAATGATGCCTAATACACAACAGTTTCGTAGCGCGCTACGAAACTACTGTAGCTGCATATTTTGATGAAGTTGACCAACTTTGAATGAAAAAGAGAAAATATTTTTTAAAGGAAGTTTATGAAGAGGATCATTAACAAAGTGTGAGCATCCAGCAAGGGTAAAACAAGCAGAGAAAGAACATAGACGAACTCTAAAGCTATGTGTTATAAAGATGATCATTATTCATAGCTAGTTTTGTTCATGATGCTTAAGGCAGCATTAAAGAGGTTTTGGGCCAAGTCTACAGTGTATGTAAAACAAGATAATCCAATGCAATTTTATGAATAACAACCGGGGTAACTGATTTTGAAAATCCTTGTGGAGACCAAAAGCAAAAAGGAGGAACTTTCTCTCCCTGTTTTTACCAGTCAATTTCTAGAAGCGTTTCTGAGCAGTTAAAAACTCATCTCTAAAACGTGAAAGAGGTTTTCATTATTAAGATACTGAAGTACAAAAACCTCTTCCACTTTCTTAAGATCCATTATTAGTTGAGAGAAATGAAGGATCAAACTTGCACTACGAAACTGCTGTAAGTGCAGTTTTTCACAAGCCTATTTCTCTGTTTGACACCTGTTTTTAAAAGACATATTTTGGGCGGTAGGAAAGGTGTTTCAAAAACAAAAGAGAGGTTTTTGTTAAGAATGGATTGGTTCACAAAAGCCTCCTTCAGTTTTTCTAAATAAAATTTTTATGAGAAGTTATGAACTCTTTCCCAAAACCTATTTTTCAGCCGGAACAGAGCAAGGGACAGTTTCCTAGTTTCTAGGAACAACAAAAGGATGAGTCATCAAGGGCCAGCTGGAAGGTTATGGGCTTCATCAAATTCAACTTCATGGATTTTTATGTTTCAAAAGGAGTGTTTAATTCCTAGATAAGGTTGTTTTGATCATAATGAGGAGTTACACTCCTAATTGTTTTAGGTCTCTTGGACTCCTAGTTAGCTGTCTTTTGTATTAAATAGTTAGTTTAAGTGTCAATAGGTGTCAAATAAGGAGGAATCTCAATCAGATAGAAGAACTCTATATATAGCTGGAGTAGCAATATAATAGAGGTTGGAAATTTTATGAAAAAGGCTGATATTTGGCTTATGTAAGACTCTATTTTGATAATACATGTTTGGCTTTACTTCTCAGGATTCATGAGGGATTTTATGTTCAGAATGTGTGATGTTGTCCTTTTCCTATTTTTTGCAGTGGTATGAATGTGTAATCACTTAGAATTCACTTGAGGTGCTCTAACTTCCTATATGCATTCATAGACTATGTGGTCCTATCTGAGTTGTTATGTTCTGAATATTTTAAATGTTGAATGCCCTGACTTCTACATAAGGTTGAATTCATTGTCATATTGAGATGTTGTTGACTCCATAAGCCCAATGGATAGTTGTTAAATGTGTTTCCATGATTCATATTCTTACAGTTGTTTTACAAGAGTTAGCCATCTTAACTATAATCAAAATCATTAACCCCTTTTTGAGAGAGCCCTCTCAGGTTGAGGAGGCTAAGCCTCAGCCTAAAGTAGGTTTGAAATAGTTACTTAGAGTCAACCTGATCAGCAGCCTATTAGGACCTGATTTTGAGATAACATCCATGGGTGCGCAAATCCCACTGGAATTTTTAATAAATTTCCGATAAAAACTCTCCAATCCATGAAAACTTCGTACCTCAAACAAACTTTTGGGAGATGGCCAGCTAACTATGGCTGCAACCTTTTCCAAATCCATTTTTAGCTCATTCTCAAAAATCACAAATCCCAAATAAATTAACTCTTTCTTGAAAAAATAACATTTCTTCAAATTTATCAGTAATTTATTCTGTTGCAATTTTTACAATACATACCTCACGTGTCGAAAATGCTCTTCCTTCATCTTGTTGAATATAAGTATATCATCCAGATATATGGTCACAATTTTTCCAATGAATTCCTTCAGCATCTCGTTCATCAACCGCATGAACGTGCTGGGGGAATTTCTCAATCCAAATGGCATAACCAACCATTCGTACAAGCCTTCATTATTCTTGAAATTTGTCTTCCACTCGCCACCTTCTCGAATTCTAATTTGGTGGTAGCCGCTTTTCAGGTCTATCTTTGAAAAGTACGCTGCGCCACTCAAACAATCCATCTTATCATCTATCCGAGGTAAAGGGAACCTATACCTGATAGTAATCTTGTTAATGGCCCGGGAATCCATGCACATTCACTACTCACCTCCTTTCTTGGGAGCTAAAACAGTCGGAACTGAACAAGGGCTTAAACTTTCCTGAATCAGTCCTTTATCCAACAACTCTTGCACCTGCTTCCAGATTCCTTCATTATCCTTCGGACTTAACCGGTAGGCAGCCTTGTTTGGAAAACTAGATCCTGGAATAAAATCAATATGGTGACTAATGCTCCGCTTTGGTGGTAATTTGTTTGGTAGATCGTCTACCACAATATCACTAGACTCTTACAGCATGTCCTGTATCTCTTTAGGTAAGTCAGTGACTTCAATATGGATCAGTACTAGTTTTGGCCTTTGGACAACTGCATACTTCACCTCATCATCCTCCATCTGTCGCAAAAACTCTTTTCCGCCTAACAGTAGTGCTTTTGTCCCACTGGTTTTTGCAACATCCTCTTCCTTCATGGGCATTAGGGTATGTTTTATCCCATCTTTAACAAACTTGTAACAACTTTTTGCCTCGTCATGGACGACCTTCCTATCATACTGCCATGGTATTCCCAATAGAATATGGCACACTTCCATAGGCATGATATCGTAAGTCACCTTGTCCTTGTACTTGCAAATATGAAACTCTACTTCACACTACTCATCGACCAGCAGTTGGTGACCTTTTTGCAACCAAGACACCCTATATGGAGTTGGGTGGTTCAACTTCTTCAAACCCAATTTTCCGACCATTTCAATAGCTATAGATTATCAGTACTTCCACTATCTATAATTAATTTGCAGCATTTCCCATGCGACTTACACACAGTCTGGAACAATGCTTTCCTCTGTGTCTGATCAGCTACTTCCTTAGCTGGTTTTAATAATACCTTGTTCAACGCTAAGGCTTCCCCGGTTTCTGGCATATTTTCCACCTCCTGTGGTGGTTCCTCCACTTCATCAAGTTGAGCGACATATGCTCCTCTCTGCCCAGTTTGTTCATTTTCAGGACATTCAAAGGAACTGTGTCCCCACTTGTGACACTTGTAACACTGATAGGCATTTCCTCTGCCTCTGCCAGTACCTCTTCCTCACTAGTATGACCTTCCTCCTCTGGTGTTACATTCCATTTCACTCTATCCCAAAGTCTTTGAACTACTGCCCTCTTCATTGTTGTTGGCAGTCCAACCTCTGCCAAAGGTTTGTCCCCAACCTCTACCAGAACCATGTCCTCTTCTGGCATTTTGTTTCCTAGCAATCTTTTCCTCTGCCTTCAAAGCACTCTGATAAGCTTCCTCTATGGTCTTAAGGGAAAGAATACTAATTTCGTCTAGGATCTCCATCCGTAGACCATTTACAAACCTCGCTGTTTTCTCAGGGGTATCTTCAACATAACCAACTCTCAGGTTAACTTTATAAAATTCTTCGGTATATTCCTTCACGGTCATCATTCTCTATCTCAGGTTTTGTACTTGTCTATAAAGGGAAATTTGATAATCTTTAGGCAGAAGCTTGCTCTTCATTCTAACAACCATCCTGTCCCATTTTTTAATCAATGGTTTGTTTAATCTCCTCCTTTCTGCCTGTACACTATCCCACCATAGTGCTACATGTCCCTTCAATTTGGTGGCAACAAACGTGATCCTCTTGTCTTCGTTAATTTCTTCATACTCAAAATATTTATCTAGTTCACATATCTAGTCTAACAATGCCTCCGTGGACAAACTGCCATCATAATTAGAGAGCTCTAGTCTTCACTTGCTGCTAGCCAACAAAATTGACCTTAATAACCTAATTTCTGGTCCTTCGTCATCTAACCCATCCGTCGTGGCTATGTTTTCCTCCTCACTGTCAACCCCACCTTCTGGATCTCTATGCCTTCCTGCTTCCATTGCTGCCAAACGTGTAGTTAAATTCCTAATTTCTTCTCCTAACCCTTCATTTGCTACCCTTCTGATCGCTCTTCCTCGACACCTTCTTCCTACCTCCATCTTTACTGAGAGAAAGGAACATTATGCTCTGATACCAAAAATTGGTGGCGATCCCGAGGAGGGACACATGGCTATGATCATTTAATTGTTTCGGTTCCGAGTTAAGTTTGGTGGCAGGGTTTTTGGTATGCGACTTTAATGTGTTTTATCATATGTTGTCCTCTGCTCTGTACTGGCGTCAGGCTTGCAACCTTGGATTATCACTTTCGCTAAGGGTGTTTGGAACTCATTTCTCTTTTGCTTTGGTTTGGCTCTGTGGGTGTTTTATGCCTTCGCCTGGTTCTTGCGATGGTTGGTAAGTATCGTGCCTTGTTTGTCCCGTATGGTGGTTTTCTGTGTTTTACTGGTTCTTTGTGGTTTGTGGGTGTTGTGCCTCTGCTTGTTCTCTGTAGCGATTCACTGCTCTGGTTTTTTGAGGGTTTCATGTCTTCTTCCTCCCACAAGTCTATTTGTCTCTGTCATTTGCTTCAAGCTTCATCTCTGCTCTATTTGTGGTGATTTGTATGTTGATGTTGGGTCTAGTGACGGTTTGGGTCTACAAATTCACAGGTTCCTGCCTAGCTGCTGCACGGGACGGCTCGACAAACTCACTCTTAGGTAAGTTTCTCCTTCCAATTTCAATTTCACCCCTTGTTTTTGAGGTTCTAACGATTTGGCTCCTTGGTGAGCAGGCAAAACACGTCCATGGCTCTTCTACTGGTGGAAACCCTTTGTTGCGGGTCTCGACTCTTGTCTTCCATCATGAAATCGATCCTCCTCCAAGTAAAAATCTTCATTCCTCTTCCAGTTTGCTATTCACTGTTGTTTTTGGTTTCATGGCTCAAACTAACCGCTGCCCTGCTCTGTGGTGGTGTGCAGGCCCTTCCAGGGGAGTGCTTCTCCACAGCTTCGTCCTGGGGACTGTTCGCGGGGTTAGGGAAACCCGGCTAGGGTATTTCCGTGGGTGTAGGGGTTTCTTGTGTGCTTTGTTTCTTGTTTAGTTTGCAATTTCTCTGTCCCTTGCTCTTGTCTATAATCGGCTATGCCCTTGGGGTTTTGCTTCCTTTGTGTCTGTATGTGATCACTGAGGTATTCATGCCCTCGCTGTTTGATTTAGGCCTAGCCTATGGACTATAATGTGTTTGGTTTTCATGGGTTTGGAAGCCTCCACGATTTCCAGATTATTGGGTCTATTTAATGAATTTTGTTGAATGAAAAAAAATGAAAATGTAATGTACAAGAAATGCTTTTGAATGCGGAATATAATAGTACCTGGGTTTTGTTTTGTTGAGAAAAGAAATCTATATACTGGTGTACCTCTATTTGGTTCTTGGTTTTGAAATGCTTCCTGTTACAAATGCTTGTCGATGCTTATTCAGATCTTTTCAATAAATGGTTTCACTGTCTTGCTTTCATTTTGATCCCTGAAACATCTATGAATAGGGAATGTAATGAAAATTAATCTACTTCCTTAATAACAGATTTTGAATTGTTTGCTATTATAGAAACTCAAATAATTGTGAATTACAACTTTTGGGCTCTCTCTCCTCTCTGGATGGTAGCCCCTCCGTCCTCTCTGATTTTTCCATTTCAATACATTATTAGCAGTTTCTTTACAGTTGAGGAAATGTTCCTCAGTTACTTTTAAGTTGCTTGATAGTTTCTTCAAACAAGTTCCTAACTAATCCTATCTTGATCTGTTTGCCTAATTTTAAAAACTAACAATAGCTAAGTCAACTTTACTTTTAAATGAAACAAAATGAAACAGAAACTTAAAGTGTTTTCCTCTCTGTCTGTCAAAATAAAAATAAAAATAAAAACATTTCCTAGCTGTCGCCTCTTCACTTGGATGCTCCTGCATCATTATTTTTTGGATTCTTTTGCATGCATACTTTTCCTACCAATATTGTTCAAAAATTGACTAAAAATTGAGAAGAATGACTAAAATTGCAAATATTAGAAGTTAAGCTTACACAACCTATCAATTGTTGACATTACACAATCTAAATGTAATTGGAATTTTCAAGAAAATAATCATTTATGCATTCAAAAATGCAATTTAAGCAATAAAAAGTTGTAATTTCACCAACAATTACCTAGCTACCATACTCCAATAATGATTGCTTAAAAAAAATCCAAAAATTATTCTTGTTTAATAAATTAGTTTCCAAAATGTCAATTTGTTATTCCTTCACTATCTATCTTTATTATTTTCATGTCAATTTGTTATTCTATAGTTGTTATTTTCTTCTATTCATTTCTATGAAATCCAATATTTACATTAATAATTTTTTCACCCCAATTAATTTCTTCTTAAAAGAGATTAATTTCAGCGAATAAATTCATTCTCTATAATATGAGGTTTTATGCACCATAAAATTGTTTATCACATGGGCCTGGAGTATGCCTTAAAACTGCTTCTGCTTGGTTAAGAGCTTGTTTTCCTCGGACTTAAGGAAACCAGTTAACGACTCAAAGCCCATAAGCATCTGGTAGGAGTGAAAGGCTGCCCCTTACCTACCACCATCGGGTTATTCCATGTAGCATGTTTTTCCTTTAATAAAAATGATGAGTCCACCTCCATTTCCATATAGCAGCCAAAAATGATTATCCTTAAAACTAATTTAACGATATATTTTCGTGAATGTAAAAACAAATAAAGACATATCTTTATGATTATCACACATTTGGTTTATTATGAAAACATCACATGTGACGTTAGAAGGGTGATTTTAAAATCCGGAAAAATGGAGGGCAGTAGGTGAGTCTAGATCCTCGTAGAATTTGACAAATTAGTGTCTCTTTCGTTTAATGGTATAACGGCTTACGGCGTTGAATAAGAAATTGGGGTACTCATGTCACGGACGGCAACCCTGGCTTCTTCCCTTGCACTCCTTGACCCCATGTGTTACGTGTTCTCTTGGAACTCTTCAAAGTGAATCCAAAATCGTTGAATTTGAGGCACTACCTCATTTTTAATCATTTTTCCAAAAGCGTGGGGCAAACCAAAGAATTTCAGTTCATTCTTTGCTCAATTATAAAGTTTGACATCATCTTAGCAAACAATTTTTTTTTGGCTTTATACTCAATTTTATAACATCCCATCTTCTAATGGATGGCAACTGCAAGGGCAAACAATTAAAAAGATACATTTCCAATTCAAGTGTATAGTGATTTGAAAAATCAGTTTTCACATTAAAATTTATTTTTCACATATTATATATTTAAATATATACAAATATATATAGTTAATTGAGATTTAAATATTTTAGTGAATAAAGAAATTAGATATTCTCTCAACAAAACTTAAACTAATCTAAATTTCCTGTAAGCATAATCCCAAATTAAATAATTATTATAAATTATTTTATCTCCAAATTATCATTCAATTTTGAAAGTAGCTAAAAGCAATAAAGGGGGTACATGTTTTTTTTTATTTTTAAAAGGATGTAATGTGAATGTATAATTTTATATAATATAAAATTGATTAATTATTATTAAATGAAAGATTATATGTTCTGAAATAGAATGGTTTAGGATATCAAAAATATATGTATAAAAAAACATATTAAAAAAAGATACAAATAAAGTTTTATATTTTTTTATACTAGTTTTCTAATATAAATAAAAAATCATATTTTTTTAATAATTATTTTTTACAGTTTAATAAGTATTTATATTTATTGTTGTTATGATAGGTTTTCCAACTTGTGTAAAAAATTATATGAGGGAAAGGTATAAATTTTTAATATGAAATTCATAGCATATTCTACCCCTTCTAAATTTGAACTTATGATCTCTTAAGATGAAACACATGTTCTTTACACACACACACATATATATATGGTCTAACTCAAGTAGTTGTGGGATGGATGGTTATCCTGCCCATTGGAGTTCAATTTCTATTACTTACATATTGAGATTGCATTGAGTATATTGTTGTAATGACTTATCATAATCATGGTAAGAGAAAATATGTAATTACAATGTAACCTTCTTCATTTTTTTAAAGTAAGAGCAATTATTTCATTAAATGTTCAGAGCAATGTACATATATACAAGTAGTTAATAAATCAACTAGCTTCAAGGCACTATTTATTAATCTACTATCCAAATTAAATCAGTGTAAGACCCTCTAGACTTGCAAGTAGAGGGAAACTAGGTTTGAATGTTTGAGGGATATAATAATAAAAACTCAAAAGGGTTTTCCCTTAAGGAAACCAAGCTTGTGGAGGTATCTACGTTGTTGATCAAAGACTAAAACTCAGGAAAGTAAACCATGAAAAACCAAAATATTAAGAAGGGTGGTTGCAACTTGCTTCTTGTAAAGATGAATAAAGTTTAGTTGGGGATGGCTTTGAGGTTCTTGAATCAACTTCAACTTGAATTGTCCCCACATGTTATTTTCACTAGCTAGGAGACAAACATGAGTAGAAAATTGTTTTGCTTCTCAATCAATTCTACTTGGTCCACGGGTGCCTCACTCAATGAACCTTAGACATATCACATGCGTTCGTGGCATATGAAACAATACCCTTAATTTGACTACATATGGGAAAATACCTCTAAAAGTCACATTATTTAACCCCTTACCAATACAAAACCAATACACATTCCCAATTTAAAAAACCCCTACTTTCACTAGATATTGTAGGTATCTTTTTTTTCATCAACATTTTTTATACCCCTTTATATTTTTCCATTAACTTTGAACTCCATTTTTTATATCTATCAATATAAAAAACCTTTACCCCTATATATCCCCAATATATTATGTCATGTTTTTCTCAATATATATCCCTCAATATGAATGCACGTGGTATGGTATTGCTCCTCTAGTGAAGCCCCGTGACTTGGTCATGGAGGTCCTTTCCAACCTTGCCCTGGGAAGAGAGTGCACGGGCCACAATAGATTGTGTGTGCCAGTAGAGCTCCACTATTCAATGGAACTTAGTTTTCCTTATGTAAGTTGAAACCAAATTCATTTGAAATCCACTAGTCATTGACTCAATTTACTCTTTTTCAAGGAGAGACCAATAGAGTTTAACCTCTTCTTCCACAACATTTACTCGTTTTCCCATACTAGTCAACATGACCCAAAGATATGCAAAAGCCACTACCATTTCTTTTGCTTCCTCTCTAGATTAGCACATGGGAGCCTTTCCCTTGTGAGTCGAGTGAGGGGCCATGATGCTAAGGAGATAACAAGCTAAGATATGATTCCTAGATTAAGACTTAAAACATAGATAAAGATAAAAGGACAAGAGAGTGAAAAACTAGCAAGGAAAGTTACCTGTGTGTTCCCACTTAAATATTGTGTAATTTCCATTGTTATTATGCATTACCAAGGTGAGGAGCTGAGGAAGCAGGACAATCTTCCACTCATGTTTCTGATTGTAACTTGTATGTTTCATCATGATACTCGCCACATTTATTGTCATTTCCTTGTTTTTCTATGAAGCGTTAGGACAATACCTCCAACGTATGCAGATGTTGTAGTCTAGGTAACATGTTCGAGCATTAAGCCTTCAATATCCTACATGGGAGCCTCTTTTGAGATCTCATCGTAATAACAACTAGTACTCAATGAATAAGGTCTCATGCCATTCCTTGGCCTCATAATATCACCTCCAAACACAACATATCGTGGATATATATATGATGATGATGATGATGATGATGATGGTGGTGGTGGTTAACATCCACTGAGACCAAACTTTGGTCTATCGGACCTAAAGAAACAAATTATTTAGCTTGATTTAAGATTTTATTCCTATGCTCAAAAAGCTTCAAGAGAAGCCTCCCGAGCTCACTATAATTTTGACATCGTAAAAGGCTAGGATGGTCAGTATTGCGACAAACATTATGAAACTAAGATCTAATCTGGTTGTATGCAGGGCACTCTAAGAGGAAGTGGTTTTCATCCTCGATGTTCCTATTCTCACAAAGATGGCAAATCCTTTCCATCCATGGTGTTTTAGGAACTGCCCAATGATCTGTTCACTATGGAGCTCATGAGAGTTCGTTCAAATCTTCACTATATTAATTTTCTTCTTTGAGCTAGTTAAAACAAAGAGATACTTTTGATCTTCTAGGGTGGGTTTGATGACCTTCTTATAATAACTTAACTTTCATTTAGCTGTAAATCTTTCTCACACCACATTTTTTCTTTGAACTTAGAAGTAACAATATTTTTAATGTTATTATTGTTTTTCAAAGCTTCATTCTCGTTGATCTCCCAAATGTTTGGCCAGGCCTTCGTGTCTTTATACCACCCCCACTTGAGCCTTAGGTAGTTTTGGCTGGAATTTAAAGCTAGTTTAGGAATTCTATGATCTCCTATGTTATTGAGTTTGTGCTTGTACAACAGAAGCCTAGTCATAGCTAGGCTCTCGATAAGGGAAAGACCTACTTCTATAAGGAGAATGGATAGGGTGTATTGCTTCTAACTTTCAGGTTATACGTTATAAAATGCTTATGGATTTGCTCAATCTTTCTCCAGGATTCTCTAGAGATGCTGCAACCCCAAACCTCACATCCATATAAGATAACAGGAGTGACTAAAGTTTCAAAGAGGAACTTCTTTTTATCCCACATTACGGGGTTTGTCGTTTTACAATTATTTTCAAGACCAAAATAATCTTTCCACCCCCCACTAATCTTTTCTCAATGCTATAGTTCCAGTTGAGCTTGTGATGAATACCAATTCCTAGTTATTTGTAAGAATACACTTCCTCCAAGTTATTATTGCCATACATAGAATTAGCATAAGTGTCCTTTTTTTTTATAATCATAACTTTTGTTTTGTCAGTGTTAACTGTCAAACCCATGGTAGAGCAGAAATGCTTAAGAAGCCTAAGTTTCTTATCAAGATCAGATGGGCACCTTGCAAGAAGAACAATATCGCCAGCATAAAGAAGAAGGATGATGACTACCCTAGCGAAGATCATGCCAGCACAACCTAGTTCATCTAAATAACCCTCAAGCTTGTCGATGTAAATGCCAAATAGGGTACAGGAGAGGGGGCATCCTTGTTTAACTCCAATATTACATCTAATATCTTTCGACCACCCTTCATTGCTTTTTAGCTTGGCAATTACATTCTCATATAATTGTTATTATTTTTTTTTATAATTTATATTTTTAAGTTATTTAAATAATATAAAAATAATCTAATATTATTATGAGCTATGTTATTATTAATTAATATATTAGGAGTTTATATAATTATTATAATATTAATATAATATTTATACAGTAATATATATAAATAATCTCGTTGTTAATATTTATATAGTTATTAATAATCTTATATAATTATTTATATAGTTACTAATAATCCTAAATACTCATAATAATTATTGATGTGATTGATATAAGCCTCTCTGATTATGTCAACCACATTGGAAAATATGGTTGATATATATGTTTGATATACACCTATAGGCTTATATCAACCATATTTACCTTAGTAAATATGGTTGTGCTAGTAATATTCATATAGAACTCTCCTTACTGCATCCGTTGATATCGCTCAACAAACTTATGTCCAAATCATTTTTCGGATCTCACTTAGGTATGATTAGGTTGCTGGATTCTGTGAGGACGATGGACTGACCAAAAGGGAGGGGGTCACCTTTAGGTCTTAGTAATAGCACACCAGCGCATGAATTCATAACAAAGCCATGGGATGGACTTAGTGTAGGTGAGAAGATATCTCTGCAGCTGGATTCAATGATGAGGGTAGGCACACAAGACTAAATTGTAGTCTATTGTAGTCATAGAGGTGCATGGCGAGACATAAACCTTGACTGAGGGCTTGATGGAACGATCATCCGAAGGGTGGAGTGGTGGTTGCACTATGGTCGAGCAGGATGGCATTAGAGGGACCAAGTCACCTACTGAAGGTAAGGCATGCTCGTTGAGCTCTGATCCAGAGTTGGTGAGGAGAACAGGTGGACCAGAAGGGAGGGGGGCACTCACGGGAGACAATGATTTCATACCAACACGAGGATTGATAATAGAGATGAGTGATAGATTCGGTTCAGGTGAGGAAATTTCCCTATAGTTGGACTCAGTAATGGGGCAGGCCGATGACATGGTGATGGCAATACAAAGGAGCTTGATGAGATATAAACTCCAAAAAAAAAATAAACACCAATGATTATTTAAATTATTGGTTATTTAAATTATTTATTTTTAATTATTTGAACGAAACACTATCACAATTTTAAAGTTTAGTATCTCAACCAAGTATGCACCTCTCAAGTCAAAAGTTTTGGAATTATGCTCACTACCTAGAAATTTCAAAATAGAATTGAAAGTATAAAAACTAGGTTTTATTTTGATTTGAGATTTCAGTTAGCTATTTTAGATTAAATCCATATACAACGCGAAAAATCATAGCCTAACACAAACAAATAAGCCCAACACAAACAAGTAAGTGTGGACAAACAATCCTGTCATGAAAAGTGAAACCTCCATAAACAATAAAGGATTCCACACCCCACTCCACTGCTCTTGTGACAAGTTAAAGAAGCTAAAATTTGAAGACGTAGAGTCAGTGAGTTTAAGTCAACTGCAATTCCCAGAATATTCGGGAATTCCACGAACATGGGCACGGTTACCTAGGCTTCTCCCGCCATCACCTAGGTCCTCTCGTGCTTTATAAATGCAATCACAACTTCTTCACTAAACTGTTCAAGTGGGCCACCTTGGAATTGAGTGGCTTTCAACGGCTCTAGATGACAAATAGAGTGTGTGAATTTTGGATGTTGTCCACTGTGACAGTGATGTACATGCGAGCTTCCATCTACATGGCCCACGAAGTTTCCTTTGTGAACACTTTGACTGTCGGTATTAGGTCTTGGAAGCACCTGGCAGTAACTCTCCTATGGTTTTTTACAGTCATCTTGGCCCATACCACGGTCTACATATTGGCCTCCTTCTTGGTTATTTACAGCATGGGATTGGAATATGTGAATTCAGGGGAGTTTCTTTTCAATTCAATTTGATACTCGTCGTCTTTTTCTTTGTCCTTGTGTATATAAACATGATTGGGTTGTTGGAGGTACTACACACCTACATGCGGACACTTAGTTAGAGCATAAGACTGCATGAAAGATTCCTTTTGCATGATTTAATCCCTGATTTTCTCCTTCTTTAACTCCGCAACTGGCTAGTTCTTCTGCATGATTTACTCCCTGTTCTGCTCCTCCTTTCACTTCACAACTGGCTAGTTTTCTCTGGAACTTGTTGTAGGTGTTGAGTCTTCTCGTTGATCACCACTATGGTGCGTTTTCTTGGGATCTTCACCCAGTAATGCTATATCATGAGCATTGTAACCTATTGTCTAATGAATCATTCTTTTGTTCTTTCAATTTTCTTTTAGTGTTTTTTTCTGCAAAGCTATGTGTTCAACCTTTACTAGCTAGATTCATCTATGCAGGTTTTCTAACACATTTACATGGTATCAGAGCCCATAGGTTGCTAGATAAAAGGCGCACCAGTAATTTATTTTGCAGGTATTATATCTTGGAGATCGAAGATCGACAGAAAATTGGAGTTTTGCAAAGCATCGATCCTATCACTGTACAACTATCATGAATGGAAGGACCAAATGGCTCGATGCCTTCGTCAAAAAGGGTTGTATAGGATTACCATGGCTGCAGAAGTGGAACCTACTTCAGCCATAGAGAAATCCAAGTACCTCAACCGCATGGATGAGACCCATAGATCCATATGCATGTGCATCTATCCAGAGTTGTAGTTTCATCTATTTGCCTGCAATACTCCCAATGAGATTTGGAAAAAGGTTGAAGAACTCTACGGGAAAGAGGATGAGATGAAAGAACATCTACTCAAAGTGGAGTTGCTGTCATTGGATCCATGGAACTATGACATAATTCAAGACTTCTTCACCAAATATAATCATCTATTGCTGTAGCTCAAGGGTTGTGGAATTGACAAATCCAAGGAGGAGATTCGCCAAGTTCTCTCTATTATGTCAAAGCTCGGGCCAGAATACTTCGTCTTTGTGTCTACATTTCATTCAATAAGGCTCACAACAGGTAAATCCTACACTATGCCTTCTCTCAAAGAGTTCATGGAGTCCCTTACTTTTGAGCAAGATAAACTAATTGGCATGGGGAAAATCAAACCTCCAAAAGTGCATGCACTTGTTGTGCATGATGGCATCCACAATAAAAATCATAGAACTGATTCAAATTAGAAAAATCAGTAGCAAAAAGACAAAGTAAAAGCGCATTCCCATCCAAAGAAGGAAGGGTACACCAAGCCCTTCAATGACTCCTCCAGCTCGAGAAATGAGAAAGGGAAGAAAGAAAATAAATGCACCTACTGTCAAAGAGGATTCCATCCAGAATCCTCTTGCATGAAGAAACAAATTAACCAAATGGAAGAAATCCTTCAAAAGCACAACCTTGGGGACCACATCCCTCAGGGTGCTAAGAAGAAAATTGAGGATCCACCACATGGGAAAGGTAACAATTTTCATGCTTTAGTTGCAATTAATTCTTCCCCTGATGCATGGATTATAGATTCTGGTGCATCACATCATATGGCTACTGCAAAGGAATTCTATTCCTCTTTGGATTCATGCAAAGAACCTCCCATCCTCATAGGAGACGACTCACCTATTGAGGTCACTGGAAAAGGTAGAGTGGAACTTTTACACGGAAGCTTTGAAGATGTGCTTCACGTTCCAAAACTTTCGGTAAACCTACTTTCAGTTTATCAGATCACTCATTCCAGCACTGAAAAGAGAGTGGAACTCACTCCAGATGCAGTGAACATATATGACCTACATAGCAGCTCCAAAATTGCAACCGGTGAGGTAAACAATGGAGCGAGATTGTATACATTTTCTGAATTTATTGAGTCTAAATCCTCCTTATTGCTTACACATGCTAATGATAGTAGTAGTCTTTGGCACGAGAGGTTTGTTCACTTAAATTATAGGCATATACAACAGCTAAGCAAGCATGAGATGGTGGAAGGCTTGCCAAATATCAGTTTCTCCAAAGGAGTTTGTAAAGGGTGTGTCCTTGGCAAACATCCTAGAGAAATGTTTGACACTGACAAGAATCACAGAGCATCCTCTCCTCTAGATCTGATCCGTAGTGATCTCATGGGGCCTTTTCCTCATCCTTCCATCAACAAAGCAAGGTATGTGCTTACATTTATTGATGATTTCTCACGTTATACTTGGGTGTATCTTCTCAAGAACAAATATCAAGTTTTTGCGCACTTTGAAGATTTCAAAGCACTAGTTGAGATACAGTTAGAGAGAAAGATAAAAGCCCTCCATACAGACAATGGGGGGAATATGTTAACACAACACTTCAAAACCTTTGCCTTGAGTTCAGCTTACAATTACAGTACACAATTCCATACTCTGTAGCAGAACGGAGTTGCTAAGAGAAAGAACCGATCTCTCAAAGAGATGGCTTCCTACATGTTGCATGCTAAGTCACTAACTCATAAGTTATGGGCCGAAGCACTTAATTGTGCTAATTACATCCAAAACAAATCTCCTCCTAGGTTTGTCAAGGATCAGACCCCCTTTGAGGCTTGGAGTGGATCTAAACCAGAGGTCACCCACTTTCGTGTTTTCAGCTCCCGAGCATGGGTTAGGATCCCCTGTGAAAATGGAAAGCTCTTGATCCACAGAGCATTGAGTGCATCTTTGTTGGATACCCTGATGGTGTGAAGGGATACCGACTCATGATTTCCTCTATGAATCAAGCTCATCATTGAACGAAGTGTCAAATTTTAGGAAAGTGTCTCGCATGCACCTCAATTGCTGCATGCAAACACCTTTTATCTACCTCATGTCTCAGATGATGACTCAGTACACTCAGATGCAGATACATAGCATGTAGATGTCGTGGTAGAGCATGCAGATGCGGAGACAAAGTCTTCAGATACAAATCCAGTGTATGCATATGATGATCCACATCCAAGCCTAGATCGGGTTTCCAGCAGTGAATCAACTTCCCCTGTCATAAATCAGAGAACAAGGATCTTACGTGAGATATATGCACAAGACCACCCAGCTACTAGAAATGGTCTTGTGGGGGATAATTCAGATCCATGGAGGCCTAGCTTAGAGTTTATTGAGCCTCCTCTTTCCCTTACTGCCATTGAACCAACACCATCCTAGCATTGTCATTTGGTTAAGTCTTCTAATATACAGTCTTATGCTGAGGCTGTTGGGCATCCATCTTGGGAGTCTGCCATGGAGGAGGAGTATAACTCCCTCCTCGAGAAATAGACCTAGGATCTAGTCCCCCTTCCTTCAAGAAGGAAACTTGTCCAATGCAAATGGGTCTACAGGACCAAGAGTGTTGCAGATATGCAAATCACCAGAGAGAAATCTAGGCTAGTAGCCAAAGGCTTCCAGCAAGTGCATGGCATTAATTATGATGAGACCTTTGCTCCAGTAGAAAATATGGATTCCATATGCCTTGCACTTGCCATTGCAGCTGCCCAAGGGTGGGAAGTACATCAGATGGATGTGAAGAATGCCTTTATTCATGGAGACATATCTGAGGAGATCTACATGGAGCAGCCACATGGTTTCATTAAGGATTCATCTTTGGTCTTCAGACTGAAGAAATCTCTCTATGGCCTTAAGCAGGCCCCGAGAGCTTAGTATGTGAAGACGGATTCTTTTCTCTTATCACAAAACTTTGAAAGATGTAAGTCTGATCCGAATGTTTACATGCTTAGGACACATGATTCTCTTCTTCTCTTAGTTTTGTATGTGGATGATCTCCTGATTGCTGGCAGCTCAACTTCAACCATTGCTGCAGTTAAGAGGGCCTTGATGATGGACATGGGTCCATTACACTTCTTTCTTGGTCTTGAGATTAGCCAGGATGCCACAAGCATTAAACTCTCTCAAGCTAAGTATGCACGGGATCTCCTCGAGAGATTTCACATGACTGATTGCAAGCCAACACCAACTCCTTTTCTGTCTAGGGTGTACCTTGAGGATGGAGGTGACACTCCATTAGTTGACAGTACTTTCTACCGATAGCTAGAGGGGAGCTTACTGCACCTCGCCCACTCTAGACCAGATCTCTCATATGCAGTAGGGACAGTTTCCAGATACATGCAGGAGTTGCATGAGCCACACTGGAATGTTTCCAAGCACATCCTTTGATATGTGTAGGGCACCATCACCTTCGGGATTCACTATGTAGCAGACACTGATTGAATCTCCTTGGCTTCACTCATTCTGAATGGGCGGGCGACAACATTGATTGTAAGTCCACCTTCGGATATTCACTCAGACTAGGGTCTAGCCCTATCTATTGGTTGAGCAAGAAGCAGGATGCTATTGCTCTCTCTTCGGCCAAGGCTGAGTATAGAGGAGTAGTCAACATCACCATTCAGGGTTTGTGGCTACAACACTTCGTCACTGAGTTAGGCGTCCAGTTCCACCAGCCCATTGTCATCTGCTATGACAACCAAAGCACTCTCAAATTTTGCAAAGATCGAGTCAGTGGTAGTGGATAAAGCACATAGAGATCCATATGCACTACATCAGAGACGTAGTACATGATCGGGTCATTGATTTGTAGTTCTGTCCTTCAACAGAACAAACTGCAAACATCTTTACCAAGACATTTCCCGAGCAGAAGTTTCACTCTCTGCGTGATTATCTTGGAGTGAAGGACACAGTTTCTTAGCAACTGTCTTTTCTTCCTCATTTATTTTGATTACAATGTATTTTGGTGGGGTTCTTTCCCACGAGGTTTTCCATCTTTCCTCAATTTTAGTACAAGTTGAAATGTATTTTGGGTGACCTTTGGCCTTAGTTGCCAGGGCCCATTTTCTATTTTTCCCCATAGTGGTGTTTGGGGAGGTGTTGGAGGTACTACACACCTACATGCGGACACTTATTTAGAGCATGGGACTACATGCAAGATTCCTTCTGCATGATTTACTCCTTGATTTGCTCCTTCTTTAACTCCGCAACTGGCTAGTTCTTCTGCATGATTTACTCCTTGATTTGCTCCTCCTGTCACTCCGCAACTGGCTAGATCTCAACGGAACTTGTTGTAGGTGTTGAGTCTTCTCATTGATCACCACTATGGTGCACTACCTTGGGATCTTCACCCAGTAATGCTATATCATGAGCATTGTAACCTATTTTCTAATGAATCATTCTTTTGTTCTTTTGATTTTCTTTTAGTGTTTTTGCTCTACAAAGTTGTGTTTTTGACCTTTACTAGCTAGATTCATCTGTGTAGGTTTTCTAACATATTTACACGGGTACGATACTCGCCTTCTTCTTCTTTATCCTTGTGTATATAAACATGATCAGGTACCCAGCTAGCTTTGCAGCTGGACCAAAATTTCTACCAATTTTTATTAAAATTGGATTTTTCAAAACTTTCGTCAAAGTAAATAAGTCATGTTTTCATAAATTTGTGCCTAGGAAGTGAACCGCAATCGATTTCAAATCTGGAATGCAGAGGTGATCGGGAGCATGGTTTAACAGAGCTTAGGGTTTGATTCACTGTGTACATTTAGTTTACGTTTTCAATTTAAAGAATAAATTAATATTTAACAGTTATAATAAAGCTCACGTTAAAAAACCAAGCTAAATAACCTAGGTCAAGTCACACTTTAATTGAAAAAACCAGAACAATGCGAAATCTAGTTTCAATTTAAAGGAATATTCTATATTTTTGATGTTGTTTAATGATATCTTGTCAAAATAATAGTGAGTTTGGGAGTTTTATCTTTAACTTTTTTGAGCATAGGAATAAAATCTTAAATCAAACTAAATAGTTCATTTTTTTAGGTTTCATAGACTAAAGTTCGGTTTTAGTGGATTATTTATTTTATTAATGTTGTTAATAGTATTTCAAGAAAGTAAGAGATTAATTGAGGCTTTTTAATATTTTATTTTTAGAAAAAATGAGGGAAAGAAACACTCTAAGATCATTAAAATTTTGTTAACTTAACACATCAAGGAGGTTAGTAGTGTGACAAATATTTTGGAAATGAAAACAATTGTGAGTAAGAACATGACAATCTAAGAAAAAGAAATTTCATCTTCAAACTTCTTAAGCAACAAATTTTTTTGAATGTTTTGGAGATAAATCACTTTGAATGTTCATTTTTTATTTTTTTACACTAGTCAAAACAAAAAAATATTATCTATCAATATATAATAAAATAATAAAAATAAAAAAAAGCTTAATATTATAAATTTCAAATATCATAATTATCTTAAATTATTAAATAAATAATATAATTATAATTAAAAAAATATAAAATATTTAAAAATACATAATTTTTTAAAACAAATAAGAAAAACACAAATCCCACAAACTATACTATTTTAGATCAAACTTAATTATTTCTTTTTTAAAATATAATTTCAAAACCTGCGGATAATAATACATAATGGTAATTTTATTATTATTATTAAATTAATGTATTTTTTTTTTATTTTTTTTTTAACTTAATTTTACATTTTATTTTATTTTAAATTATATATTTTTATATTTAATTTTTTTATATATATAATTAGTTCTTAATTTGATTTACTTGTTTGATTTATTTATCTATTTTAAATTTGATTAAAGATAATAACTACTTTAGTTTTATGTTATATTTTATTTTATTTTAAATATTTTTATGGTTTATTTTTAATTTCATATATAACATAAAATATTATTTTTAAATTTAAAAAAAAATATATTCTAAAAGTGAAATTTAATATTTTAAAATATTTTTATTAATAAATAATATTTTTATTCAAAACTAGTTGTTATATTCTAATAATTGAGATTAATTGTCTTTACATTGCTCATATATGATTCTCCATTTTATCTTAAAAATAAACCACACTAAATTGTTCCAAAGACAAAACATTTCTTATATAATTCTTACAATTTTTTTTATGAGTAATTCAAACATAAATCATAAAAACTTGAATTCAAGTAAATAAATAAATAAAATAAACAAATTATCAAAATATTTAAAAATTCAATTATAAAAACCAATGTTACAAGGGAATCGCTCTGGAGAGGCAGGAAACTATTCAGCTGGGGGGAGCTTTGGAACTGTATGGGAGCATTCCTTTTTTCAACGGGAGGTGCAATGGGAGCTTGGGAAAGTTAAGGGAGCTTTGAACACTGTTTTTTTTTTGGAGTTCTCGTGTTCCTTGAGGTTGGGGAATACAAAGCTTGTAGAGAAATATGTTGAATTTCCCACAAAACATGAGCCTATGTTGAAACCTTCGCAGGAAGAAAGGCCAAAGACATCCTTAACAACGATATCCTTAATTGATGAGAAACTAGAGCAATATCTTGCTTGATGGGTTAAGGAAGCATGTGGCACCTCAATGTAAGGGCGATATGTGGGATGTCACGCTGATGAGATGAGTATTTATTTTGCTGTTTATGTATATATATCGCAGAAGATTGTGTGTGCATATTGTATGTGGCAATCAATGCTTAACCATTAAAATTGCTTTACTTTTTCTCTTAAGAATAACTAGAGAAACATATGTAAAATTGTTCCTTGGTATTTTTAAGCCAGATTTCACGTGTAAGATAATTCATAATGAACTTGACATCTTAATATTTTATATATATAAAGGGGAGAGACTCAAAGAGAAATACACCTAGAGAATAAATAAAATATAAGAGAGATTATGTATTTAAATTGATTTTAATATTTGAATATTTTGATTCAATATTAATTTTAATATAAAAATTATATAAAAAAAAAATTTTAATTTTTTGTTATATAATATTACTATTGTTGATTAATTTTGGGGAAATCTCTAACCGTTTCCCAACATTCCTATTTTCAAAAAACTCATACAACATACATAAAAATTAGAGTAAAAAAGTAATCAAAATATTTAAAAATTCAATTATAAAAAGCAGACTAGGTAACTAACTATTTGAAACCCCTCTCATAATATAAGACCTTTAATACCAAAGAAAACTAAATATTCCAAATTAGGCGTGCCAACAATTTGAATGGAGTGCTTCGCATTTTGATGCATGGCTTTGGTTATTTCGATTCCTAGATTTGAATCAACCAACATATCCCACCAAACCGAGTAATCAGGTCGAGATTCAAGAACAGGAAAGCCAAGGAAAATGTTAGCAACGACGTTTTTGAAAAATTTCAAATTGGCATTTGTCAGGCCAGGAAGTAACTCTCCAAAGGCAGTAAAACTGATTCGTCTATTATTCCATAGGTAGGTTATTGTTATATACAATAGGAGTGATTGTTCAGTTCATTTCCCAATGACTGTTCACATTCCTAATTTATTTATTTACACAAATTCCCCCAATCATGAAGATTAGGTGTCAACATTCCCTCCCTTAATCTGAAGGGATGTTGGTGAATCCAAGCATCATTCTGAATCGTTCAAGCTTCTCTTTTCCAAGTGCTTTGGTGAAGATGTCTGCAATTTGCTCATCTGTGGAAGAATGATGGAGATGGATTGTTTTGGCCTCAACATGATGTCGAATCAGATGATATTTAGTATTGATATGATTTGTTCAATCATGGAACTTTGGGTTCTTGGCCAACTTTATTGCAAAGGTGTTGTCAATCATGAGTGGAGTTGATTGTACTTGTTTCACCTGCAAATCTTCAAGAATTTTCCTGAACCACACAATTTATTTCGTTGCTTCAGCTGCTGCCATCGTATTCTACTTCTGTTGTGGAATCTGCTGGAACTGATTGTTTGCGTGATCTCCAGGAGACAGCTCCTGATCCAAGACTCATAGCATATCCTGAAGTAGATACCCCTGTTTCTTTGTCTCCATCAAAGTCTGAATCAGAGTATCCAATC
Organism: Pinus taeda; assembly: GCA_000404065.3. NCBI lineage: Eukaryota > Viridiplantae > Streptophyta > Pinopsida > Pinales > Pinaceae > Pinus > Pinus taeda. Next base: position 124,818 of record APFE030049947.1, on the reverse strand, counting down.
AAGCTAAAGTCATTCACTTGTGTATACTTGATTCCAAGGTCTTGAGTTCCCTTCAAGTACCTTAGAACTCTTTTTGCAGCAGACCAATGTCCCTCACAAGGTTTTTTCATAAACTTGGAGAGGATTCCAGTAGCAAATGAAATGTCTGGTCTGGTAGTAGTGAGGTAGATGAGACTTCCTACAAGCTGTCTATACTTTGTTGCATCCTCAAATTCCTTTCCTTCAATAGATGTGAGCTTTAAGTTTTGTTCCATCGGAGTAGAAAGAGGATTGCACTCTGTCATGCCAAATCTGTTTAACTAATCTCCAATGTATTTCTTTTGAGAAAGAAATATGGATTTTGGATGTTGGATGTTGGGTTACTTCAATGCCAAGATAGTAATGAACATAGCCCAAATCAGTCATTTCAAAACTTTTCCCCAATTCCTTCTTTATGGATGCAATGTAGCTTTCATTGTTCCCTGTCATTTAAAGATCATCTACATATACCACAAGATATACAACTGTTTTGCCAACTTTCTTGACAAATAAAGTTGCATCATCAAGATCATGATGTTTGAAATTGAGTTTCAGAAGATGCTTAGTTAGTTTTTCATACTAGGCTCGCGGTGCTTGTTTGAGGCCATACAAGGATTTCACAAGTTTTCATACTTTATGTTCATGTCCTTTCACAGCAAATCCTTCAGGCTAGGACATAAAAACATTCTCTTTTAGATATCCATTCAAGAAAGTAGTTTTTACATCCATTTGATGGACTTTCCAACCGTTCTGAGCTGCTAGGGAAAAGAGTGTCTGGATGGTATCCCATTTTGTTGTGGGGGAAAAAGTCTCCTCATAATCGACCCCTTCCTTCTGTGCAAAACCTTTTGCCACAAGCCTAGCTTTGTGCTTGTCAAGTGAGCCATCAGCTTTGTACTTGTTCTTGTAGACCCACTTGCAGCCAATTGGTTTGGTTCCAAATGGAGGATCAACCAGCTTCCAAGTGCCATTCTTTATGAGGGCATCATACTCCTTTTGCATTGCTTCTTTCCATTCATCATGAGAAGCAGCTTCTTTAAAGGAAGTTGGTTCAAAATCTGTAGACAAGTTCAATTCACAATCATAAGAAACATCCATATCAATAGGTGAATTAGGGTCATCTACATCACCTCCATTTTGTCGATTTGCATTTCTGGTTCCTGTTTTTCCAATTTCATCAGGATGAACACTTTCAAGTGTCTTTGTCAGCCACTTTGGGGAACCTTTCTGAGATGGTCCAGGCTGCTCTGTTGATTGAGTTGGGAGTGAATCAAGATTGAGTCTCCCAATTCTATCAATTACATCACTTAAAGCATCATCCGTTGTTGGAGTTTCAGTCGGGGGAGAGTATTCTTCAAAAGAAGATTCCACATGTTGATCTAGTATAGGAATCCCCCCTTCAAGATGTGGAATCTGATTCTCAAATTCTTGAAATGATTTCATTTTTGCGAATCTATCCAAGCGATCAAGTTGCCGCTCAACAACATTGTCAGATTTGGATGATTCAAGAAAAATTACATCTCTAGATACAACAAACTTTTTATTTACTTCATCATAGAGGCGGTATGCTTTAGAGGTGTTTGAATACCCAGGAAGATACACTTACGACTTCTAGCACCAAGTTTTTTTCTATGTACCTTTGTTATCAAAGCATAACAGGTGGAACCAAAGACCCTGAGATGTTTTACCGAAGGAACATATCCATATCACAATTCATAAGCAGTCTTGTTTCTTTTAGCATTAGATGGACATCTATTCTTTATATATGAAGCACATAGAACAGCATCAGCCCAAAACATTATCTTTACATTTTGAAGAAAAGCATGGATCGTACCATATTTAAGATTGTCCTATTCATTCTTTTAACTACACCATTCTGTTGGGGATTATAAGGCACAGTTGTTTGATGTTTGATCCCATGTTGGCGAAGATAGTTTCAAATTCATTTGATGTGTATTCTTTTCCATTATCAGTGCGAATAGACCCAATATGAGATTGTGCATCATTTTCAATCCATTTATGAAAATTCTTGAATGTTTGAAAAGCATCAGATTTGTTTTTCAATAAATAAACCCAACACATTCTGGTGTAGTCATCAATAAATGTCATGATATATTTATTTCCATTTGCAGAAGGAACAAGCATTGGACCACATAAATTTGAATGAATGAGTTCAAGTTTTCTATGTGCTCTTGAATGTGAATCATGAAAAGACTGTTTCCTATGCTTTCCTATAATACAAGCATCACATTGCTTAAGTTTCCTAGGAATTGTAGGCAAACCAGTAACACCATTTTTCTTCAACAAGTGGAGGTTGTCATAGTTCGAATGTCCAAATCTAGCATGCCATAATAAACTTGATGGAAGTGTGCCTTCTTCATAATGAGAATTCTATGAGAAATGTTGTGCACGAGTAGAGGTACCCTGAAGCTTGATAAGCCTTTCTTCTTCTATCCCCCTCATGACAAGTGAGTGGTCAGATACTTTTCTCACCTCAAGCTTGCCATCAAACATATGAATGGAGTGACCTTGTTGGTGGATGTGGACCAAGGACAACAAGTTTCTCTTCAGCTGTGGGAAATATAGAACATGATGCAAAAGAAAGTCTGGAAGACCAGGCAATTTAAGCCTGGTTGTGCCAAGCCCTGATGGATTGAGTTTTGATTGGTCTGCAAACTATACTGCTCCATCAACATTGTTAGTAAATTCTTCAAAAAAAAAATTCTATGAGTCACGTGGCAAGTTGCTCCTGAATCAAGCAACCAATCATTTTTCCAAGAAGCAAGTGAAGCATTAAATAGGTCTTCATTTACTCCAATATTACATTGTGCCACAACATAATGAGTGGATTCAAGTGCTTTACCTTTGTCTATGTCATTAGTTTTACCTTTGGGTTGGTTTCTTTGCTGCTTAATTTTGTCCCAAGGTAACTTGCATGTGGAGGCATCATGTGATCAATTTCTTTTGCAGTGTATGCAGTGCAAATCTGACTTTTCTCCTTACGAGCGTTTGCCCCTCCTGCCTGTGAAATATCTTCCTCTTCCTCTTCGACCACCTCTTCCTCTAGAAGAACTTGGGAAAGGTTATTTTATTTATGAGCAAGGCACACAATCTCTTTAGAAGATTCAGGGGTTTTCTTCTTTCCAAAATCTTTCTTTCTTTTAGAAAATTTTTTCACAAGAGAGTCCAAGGTAATATCTTTGAGATTTCCATTTGCTTGCAATGACTCAAGATAATTGGAGTAAGTAGGATAAAGTGCCTTGATAAAAGCTATCAGAGGAATATATAGTTCAACATTAGTGACTTTGATATCATGCATTATAGATTTTACTTCTGATGCAAGAGTAAGAGGATCATTGTTTTGTAATTCAAGAGTGAAGAGTTTAATCATGAGTTGAACAACTTCAAGTGCAGAGTGTGATTCATAAATTTCTTTCAGCTTTTGTAAGGCCTTGAAAGCAGCTGAAAATAGTGAAATATGGCGACTCACTTCTTTACTTACAGATGTTGCAATTAATGCATAGGCTTTGCTGTTCTTATTTTCCCAAATGGCACACTCCTTGTCTGAGGTAGGCTGTTCTAGCTTTTTGTCTCCGTCTCCAACACACACTCCTTTCCACAACTCATTGAAAATGAGGGTGTGTTTTATCTTTCGGGACCACTTAGGATAGTTCTCCTTGCCAGTGAAAACTACTCCCACAATAGATATGATTGAATGCATTGTAAAATTTGTGTGCTGTAAAAATACTTCTGTTGGCAAAAAAATGAGTTTTTGATGTAAAAGAATTGCACTGTAGTATCAATATTATGAATTTTTATGAAAATCAAGAAACAAGCTGCACATATCGGGGTTTCTAAGGCTTCTTTTGGAAAATAACAGGATCGAATAAATATCAGATTTCACAATGAATAGTATTAGACAACCAAGTTCCAATCCATTTGGAGCACAACCAACATTTAGGCAGACCAACACTGCAACAAATACTAATCCATTTATCCTGAGGCCTTTTGGGAACACAACATGGATCACAACCTTTAAAACATTCACACCATATATCAAAATGCAGTCAACACATATCTGCTTTTTCAACCATGGGCAGCGCACATAATTCAATACGACACTTCATATAATTCAAGATCAAACACAGGAGAATGCACTATAAAAAATATACGACCCTTCATAGTATCAACACTTCTCAGATGTCAGAAGTTGAAAAAGAATGAGAGCTCATGATCGGAGGAAAATGGTGGACTAGGGTTTCTAACAAACCCTTACACGGTGTAGGGACAGAGAAAGCAGTCTATCAGAATCAAGCAGTACTGCTACCAGCGCGGGTCTGGTTGAATTGGTAGAAACAACCAACGAACATCCTGATGTGGGAGGCCACAGGGCCTCCCCCCACAAGCCGCAACAAGTAAATTGGCCACATGGGGATGAAATGAACAACCCTCAACTAGAAGCATAGAACAACCATCGGTATAGCCTACGCAGTAGTAGGAGAAGAATGAATAGGCATATCTGAACAATGAAATAGAAAATAACCCTGCAGCACCTGAAAAATCAAAGAAGGCATCATCTTCCACTTTCAAGCCCATTGTAGTGGAATGACCCAATATTGAGTTACCTAGTCATAGAATCAATGCACAAATACAATATATGAAAGACCATGCACTGATAGGTAAATTTATAGGCTACTGGCCTACCGAAAATGCTCTACAAGGATGGATAACCTCAAAGTGGAAGCACAAGGGACATGTAACCCTAAATCTAGGCCCCAAAGGTTTTTTTACAGCCATCTTCAACTGCATTGAAGACAGAAATCACGTTGTAGATGGAGGACCCTATTTCTCCAATGTAGCAGGTCTATATCTATGAGACTGGATAGAAAGATTCAATCCAAACAAGGAAGACTTCAGCTGGGCACCAATATGGATTCGCATGTATTCCTTACCTCTGGAATACTGGGATGAAGAATCACTTAAAGCTATTGGCAATGGGCTACGAGAATTCATAAAGACTATAGAAGAAACAAAGCTTTGCTGGAACCATGGGGGAAAATCGGATGTGGAAGGGTTTACCATAGTTGCTAATAGAAAGAAGCATAACAAAAAACCCCTACAACACCAAAAAATGTAATATCGTCCTCTAGCAATAGTTTTGACCTTCTATCAAACCTAGATATGCCAAAATCAGATCCTTCCAATATAGCTAAAACAACTTCTGTGCCATCCACCAAACCTTTTGTTGTACCTGCCCCTAATGATGCTAGTCAACCATCATTAGAAAATAACTCAGATCTGCAACCAACAACCTCGCAACCTATACCCATTCAAGATCACAACAAATCCCTTTGGTTGGAAAAAAGAATGGACATTAACAACTTGCTGACGGACCCACTCAACACAACCCACCACATGGATGAGGGCAGTCAACAAAGTCTCATGGAAGAAGAACCTGAAATCTTTGATCTAGGAGACCTAGACATTTTCAGTTTAGAACAAGCATGCAAGAAGAAAGAGTTCGACAAAATACCAGACAGGAAACTTGAAAATCTAGAAGTAGTACTCTCAAGCGTGCACCAGCACATCACACTGAGCATACAACAAGGAAGCAGTTGGGATGGGAAACACATTACCAAATATGGGAAGAAAAGAGGTAGAAAGACAGATTTACAACGCACCATCCTCATTGAGGAAATACTAGTGGAGTTTGGAAGGTGCTCCAAGTTGACTAAATACTATAGATCCTTACCTATTGGTCAACCATGAAGCTCATATCATGGAATGTTCGAGGACTTAATAGTCCCGAGAAATACAGGATGATAAAGAACATGATACAACATGAAAGACCACATATTTTCTTTATGTAGGAAACAAAATGTAATACTAGCAATTAGCTTCCATTTTATCCAAAACCTGGTCGGGATGCCAAACTATCACGGTAGATGCAAAGGGAGCTTCGGGGGGGGGCTTGCTATAGCCTGGAACAAGCAACACATCTCCCTTACAGACTTCCATGCTTCTCATCATTTTATCCAAGCCACTTTTCACATCATCGGAACCAATATACATGGTCACTTGACAAATGTATACTTCCCTCAAGATACTATGCAAAAGAATATCTGCTAAAATCACTAGAAATTCTCAATTCCACATGAACACATCCACTCTGGATCACAAGCGGTGACTTCAATATGATCACTCAGCTGGAGGAAAAATTAGGAGGCAGAAGGAAGCTGGATAGTGAAATAAGGAGCTTCAAAGAATACATTCAAGATAATTGGCTAATTTATTTACCATTTGATAATGGTATTTTCACATGGAATAATAAAAGGACGGTCTCTCAACAAATCTCATCTAGGTTGGATAGATACCTTACTCAGATAACTCAATACATCTAGGAGGTGATATTACCGCCTCAATACTCCCCATTGTCGGCTCATATCACTGGCCCATTTCCTTGCAATGGACGAATCCCAGAAATTCAAATAGGAAACCATTTAGATTTGAAACTTTGGCTCACTCAACCTGATTTCAAAAATGTGGTCAAATCAACTTGGGAGAGCTTTATTCCCTCTAGCGGCTCAACTATGTATAAATTCCAGTAGAGGTTGAAGCATATCAAAAGGAAAATTAAGTACTGGAATCACACCACATTCAGTAATATCTTTCAAGATGAAAAAGTGCTCGAGCAAAGTATGATAGAGATACAGTAGAAGATCATTAGAGGAGGCAGAACCGAGACTTTACCAAGTCAAGAACAATGTATTCTCACAGAATTGGAAGAAAGAAGGAAACAAGAGGAAACTCTCTAGAAACAAAAGTCAAGAATCAGATGGCTAAAGAAGGGAAAGAAACACCAAATTATTTCACCGCACAACTATCCAAAGAAGAATGAATAATACCATCTCGCATATTCAAAATCCATAGGGAGAGAGAATGGAGAAACAAGAAGATATTGAGAGAGAGCTCACTAATCACTTCAAAATAGTACATCAAGAGCCGCCTATAGATAGACAACCTACAATAAATGAAATACTCCAGCATCTTCCTAGAATTATAACAGAGGAGCACAATCAGCTCTTGTTGCGACCGGTTACAACGATGGAAGTAGAATCAGCTTTAGATCAATTGAAAGATGGGAAGGTGCCAGGACTTAATGGCTTCACCTCTAACTTCTACCATCACTTTTGGGATTTAATCAAAGAGGAATTCTAGAATGTGGTGGAAGAATCAGGAGCTATGCATTGGCTAGTTCCTTCTCTCAATGCAACCTTCATAGCTCGCATCCCCAAAGAAGATCAGTCGAGTACTTCGGAGAAGTTCAAGCCCATCGCTCTATGCAATGTCATATACAAAATCATTTCGAAAGTCATTTCCAATCACCTCAAACCACTTCTCCCTCTTCTCATTTCACCGGAACAATTTGGATATGTTGAAGGACGTCAAATCTTGGATGGCATCATATTGACTCATGAAATCATTCATTCCTTAAAGGGCAACAAACAAGCAGGTATGCTTCTTAAAATTGATATTTCTAAAGCTTTCAACAAATTAAGCTAGCCCTATATAAAACATTTGCTTACTACCTTCGGCTTTAGCCCAACTTGGGTTAGATGGCCTATGAATCTCATATCCTCCCCCTTATGCTCTATCCTAGTTAATGGGAATCCCCTCCAAACCCTACTCCCCATCCAGATGAATTCATCAAGGTGACCCTTTATCCCCTTTCCTCTTTATTATTATGGCAGAAGGTCTGGGTCGCCTTATAAAGAATGTTGTTCAATCTCACCACCTCAGAGGCATCTCTACCCATGGAACCTCTGTTATAACTCATCAACAATTTGTTGATGACAATATGTTATTCAGACATCCTTCTGTCAGTGAAGCTCGTACCTTCAAAGCTTTGCTAGAAACCTTTTCAATGGCCTCAAGAACCACCATTAATAATGCCAAATCTCAAATTTTCTTTTTCCACACTCCTCCCAGCACTCAATGAATAATCGCCAGAATCATAGGATTCTCACAAGCTAAACTTCCATCTAAATATTTGGGCTCTCCACTGATAGATTCAGCCTTAAAGCATGCATCCTGGCAACAACTCATTGAGAAAATAGAAAGTTGTTTATCGTCCTGGACCTACAGAACTCTCAACATGGAAAGTAGGCTCATTCTGATAAAGGTAGTTACAATCCATGCCTCTCTATCTCTTCTCAGTTCTTGCAGCACCGAAATGGGCACTCAAAAAGATCAAAATTTTGCAACACATATTTTTATGGGGCTCCATAGGGCAAAACCATAAATGGGCGTTAGTAAAATGGGTCACGGTTTGCACACCAAAAAAGTAGGGGGGTCTAGGATTGCGAGACCCGCAACATAGTAACACATTAATGGGAGCACAAATATGGTGGCAATGGCTTTCATGCCCATAGAAGCCATGGGCCCAAATGTGGACTACAAAATATACGAATAATGGTCCGCAGGAAGAGCTTATTAGAATCACCACTACAGACACAGGATCTCTAATCTGGAATGCAACAAAACAGCATAGAGAGCTAATACAAAAGCATAACTTCTGGGAGATACGCGATGGGTGAACTGCGCATTTTTGGATGGATTCATGGCAACAGAGACCAAAAATTGCAGAAATCCTTCCCCCTATTGATGGAAACAACATCAACTAGACTGACCATGTAGCACACTACTAGACTCAAAGTACCAATCAAGGCTTTAGGCAATGGAAACCTATTGAATTGATAATACAACATGAAACTAAAGCTTATAACTCGGATCTACACAAAGAACTCACCAGCAGGAAAATCAGATGTACTAATGGAAAATATGTTCTGAGATGGGGTTACACCCTAAGGGGGTCTTACACAACAAAAGAAGCATATAAGCTGATGCTCCAAACACAGGAACCAGTTGATCCTGCTTGGACTCATCTCTGGACTATAGGAATATGGCCCAAAATCTCTACCTTCACTTGGTTTCTCTATCATCCAAGAATTATCACTTGGGATAATTTAATTAAAATAGGATTCCAGGGACCCTCTTATTGTCCTAATTGTCAAAAACAAGGAGAAACTATTCAACATATCATGGATTCCTGCTACATGGCTAACCAATTATGGGGAAAACTCACCTTCAGATGTCAAAGACCTTGCAAAATCTTAGGGGATATCAAAGGCACCATCTGCAATTGGCCCCCTGTGCCATATAAAAGCAAACTTCTAAATGCGCTATGGACAATTCTTCTGGGCTTCCTTTTCTGGACAATTTGGCAGGAAAGAAACAAAATAATTTTCAAAAATCAAAGCACTACTTTGGAGATCATCTGGAACAATTTATGTCAGAATATTCAAGAAACCCTAGCTCCACAAAAGTGGAGTATTGAGGACTTCCCCACTCAGGCACAAGAACAAAGCATATGGGACAACTGGAAATTAAATCTCCGACAGGTTCAAATTGATCCCAACAAAGCAAGCATTATCAACAAGTAGCCATCACATTGGAACCCCCCTCCAATAAATGTGATCAAACTAAATTTTGATGGGGCCTCAAAAGGAAACCCAGGAAAAGAAGGACATGGTGGAATTTTCAGAGATTAAGAAGGCCGACCATTGCTAATATACTTTGGTTCAATTGGATGGGACACGAATAACTTTGCAGAATTGGAAGGGTTGTGGCAAGGTATGAACTTAGTGCATCAACATAATTTTCATCCTATTATAATAGAAGGGGACTCCCAAATTCTGATACACATGGTTACCCAAATACAACTGGGAACCACAGCTTCGAGAGTCACTACCAGCTGGATACTAGCGGCCAGGCTCGAACTAATAGAGCAATAGATGAAAAACAGACGAGCTACCACCTTCATTCACGTCAAAAGAGAAAACAACAAGGTGGACGATCTTTTGGCAAACATAGGAGTTGAACATGATCACGTCCTACAATCTGGAACAATCAATATTTTACATGACCAAGCTCAATTAAAAGATTGCACTGACCTGGTAAACAAGGAAGCACATCTCCCGGATGCGGGTGCTCAGCAAGGATAATGAGGTGGTGGCCGAACGGAATGGCATGTGGCCAAACCACATGGCCCTCCATAATCTGGCACACTGGTCTAAAAATGACATTAACAACAGCCATAAATGGCAATTAAGTGGGCATCGTTTCCAACTTATCTGCAACCACCCACCTCGACTCCACGCAAAAATGAATTCCGGTGATACTCTTACCACTGCACCTGTCCATCATCCTCTGCCTATGCAATGCCTCTGCCCCCAAGCTGCTGCTGCATCCAGCTCTCGTACTACCACTGGGAGGCGCTGCCACCTCCTTTGCTACATTGACTTAGGCCCGAGAATTCACTTCACTCAGAGCCTGGCTATCCATTTCATCTTCCACTCAGCCTCTACAGCTAGTCCCTCCTCAGAGCTACCCGTAAATTTTATTGAGCCTCTACATCGCTCTGAGCCCAATTCCGGAAGAAATTCTAAAACTTTTGGCATCAACATGACGAGAACACGTCATCATATTTGCAGTCGTAGGGGTGGAAGTAGAGGAAGCTTGGCTTGTCCCCCACATTCCCTAGTTTCTGATTCCACTTCCTCTCTGGCCCAGCAGATAACAGGGTGCTACCCAAACACCCACAGTGGTAGAGGCTTCTCTCAACCTCACTGCCTCCATTCAACACCCCCTTCCTTGCCTCCCAGTGGCATTCCTTCCAATCTTGCTTTGACCCCCAGGGGCACTCCTTCCAATCCACAAACGCATCTTCATTCCGCCTAATTCACCTTTCGTTCATTCATGAATAGGCCCTGTTAGTGTCAGTCTTTGCAGCCTTCCTCTGGTGATCAAACATGCTCTTTCAAAGTTATTTTAAGATGTCAAGGTCAAATTTTGTCATTTCAGTGAGTCTTCAAGCAAAATTTGGTCACTAGGCATTAGGTCTAGGGTTAGATTTCACTCCTTTCAAATTTGTCCAAATGTCAGTCTGTGTCACCATTCAGCTGAGTGTACGATCATTCAAAGGGTTTTCATCATCATTTCAAGTTCCAATGGGTCATTTTACACCTTGTTCATGCTTCAGTTGTGCCTAGGCAAAGTTTGTTTCCCTCTTCTAGGGTTATATGGCAATTTCTCTTGAATGGTCAAATCATCAGTAAAACTTGTATCCTGATGTTCATACACCTTCCCCTATCCTTAATGTACCTTATTAAACTCTTCCCACCACTGAGATCCCCCAAATTCCTCATTTTCGCACAAACCCTAGTTTCTTGCTACAAATTGACAATTTTCTAGGTTGGGCATGTGTTTAGCCCTTTTGAACCTCTTCCCCTCACTCAATCCTTGAAATTCCACTTTCCCATGTTTCCTAACATCCCTCCCTACTTCTCAAAATTTCCTCAAGAATTTAGAAGACCTTTATCCCCTTCATTTCGCTTCATTTTGACAAATCCCCTGTTCCACTCATCGAGATAGGTTTTACTCCAATGATGTTTCTGAGCAATAAAAGATGAATTTGGGAAAACTGAGAGATGGTTTTGTCCATAATAGGCCAAGGAATAAAACCTCCTTCACGCTTTACACAGGGGTCATGGTTTTAGAGAAATGTCAAAAATACAGTTGCCTTGTGAGAATTGATGCACCTATTAAGGGACCTTGGAAAAATCAAGTTTTCTCCTAGATTGGTTGGCCAAATTACTTGCTTGTTCAGTCAAACGATAACTAGACACAAATATCTTTCCAATTAGCTATCATGAGCTCAATTTGGAGTTGAGGAAGACCTTCCAAATTTGACTGTAACAACACTCTTCCTTTAGGTAGCCTCATTTTGCACATTTTGACCAGTCTTGGGAGATTTGATTTTTGGCAAGGAAAATGAACTCCAAATTGACAAATTCTAGTTGATTTGGAAAGTAGGCTCCACGGCCTTTCCAATGAGCTATCATTCACTAAATGTGGACATCGGGAATGCCTCCAACAATCTCCTGAAAGATGCACTACGCATAGGGTTTGGTGGCGCGGAACATTGGGTTTGTGCGCGGTGCATTGGGTTGGTGCGTGGCACATTGGGCCAGAACACAAGATTTTTGCCATTCCTTTCACCCATCAAATTTTTCTCAGTCTCTCCTTGTTCAAGTAAGCCAAAGCCACTCCTCTATTTCTCATAACTCGTGCTTGGTGTTGATTATGTGTTTGATTATGAAGATTTGAGTACAAAACTAAACCCTACTATCTTGTTGAGAAGTGCCTCCTTAGGGTTTTGCAACTTGTTTTGGTGTCATTCATCCCACCTCCCCTCCTTGTTTATTCCCATATCCCATCACTGTTATCTCATCACTACACCATGCCATCTATCCCTTCAAAAATAGACAAGATTCATCATTCAAGTAAAAAAAATCACAAATCAAGCAAAACAGAGTTTCAAATTGAAGTGTCAAAGGTTTCAAAACTACAAAAGTGGGTTTTTCACATCAAAAATCAAGGTCCATGATATATAAGGAATTTTTGGTGTTTAAAAAATCCATTCACATGCCAAAGACATCAGAGAACCAAAGACAAGTCGTGGAGGAGCGAAGACATTGTTTAAGGTTGAATTGTGTGTTGAAATCAGCTGCGCAGCGCATTGGCTAAGTGGCGTGGCGCACATACCTTGCGCAACACATTGGGACAATTTTCACTGTGTAGAATTGCACTGTCGCGGCACATCCAAGAGGCACAGCGCATTGGGTTTGTGCACGGCACACTGAGCCTCCAAAGAAGATTCTCACCATTTCTTCATCAAATTTGCAAAACGACTCAATTAGTTTTGCTCCAAGTAGTTTGTGAGCCCTTGTCATTGATTTTAGCTGGTGTTGCGTGTTTTTTGGAGGAAGGAATTTGGAAGTTTGGAGGTTGAAGATATAAAACTTACCTTCTGGTCAAAACTACTCCTTTGGATTTTGAAATGGTGTTTCAAAGTAACTTTGGTGCCAAGTATTCCATCCCCCACCTGTTGTTCCTTTCCCATTATTGATATATCAGTGTTATATTATCATTATAATCCATTTTTTTCATTTCCCTTACATCCTCAAGGTCATTCACTCCTAAGCCCCTTTTTCCTATCCCTAAGTCACATCATTCCCTATCATTCCTATTTCCCCATCTCATTTGTAAAATCCCTAAACCCCAAACAATCAAGTGATTGTCCCATTGTCTCCACATTTGACAAATCAGAAGTTTTAAAAGGGAAAATTTCACTTGGTTACAGTCCTTTGTTCCCGCTGTCCTATTTCTCCCATAGTCTTTTCCCTTTGGCACACATTTGGCACATAGTTGGAAATTGGAGATAAAGACACCAAGTTCTCATTTTTCATTTCCAACAAACCAAACATACAATTGACATACACCTTGCAGCACCATGGAAATGGACACCGACATATCATATAAACAAGACAATGATTCCATCACTGAACTGCATGCACCAAGAGGGCACTGAAATGCCATAAAAGGGAGAATAGACTACAAATATTGGCCGAAGCTTCTTTGGCTGAGCATGATACTCAATGATTGACCTTCAGTCCAAATTTCAGCAAATTTGGAGAAAAGTTTGTCAATTTTGAATTTTTTGGCTTCAAAACAGGTTTTCCTGCCCAACGCGTAGCGCCACTTGACACACACTTATAATTGGGAGATCCACTAGAGGAAAACTTTACATTTTTGGATTTTTCATCAAAAGTTATGCGTGCTCATGGATTACCTAAGGATTTCATCAAGTTCTGGGTGGCCTAAAGGGTCAAAAACACACAAAAAATGACCTTTCTGCCACCTTTTGCACCCACAGGAAGTAGTCTTGGGAGATTGAAGTTTTGGAGGGGAAATGACATCCAAATCCAGAAATTCCACTTGGGTTGGAAAGCGGATAGGTAGTGCTTTACAATGGGATATCATGAGCTCAATTTGGACTTCGGGAAGTGCCTCAAAATCAGCTCCAAAGTTGTGCTACACATAGAGATTTTGGGCGCGGTGCATAGAGGATTTTTGCCTATTTTTCACTCAACAGCTCAAAAGTTCGCCCAGTTTTGACTAGTTTTACTTTTTGATGTAACTATTGATCTACCATGATGTAAGTTGATTACCATGATGTAATATGGGCACATTTTTACTTGTTCTAGAAGATTCATTCACTAAAAAGTGAAAAACAACTGAATGAATCAGTTTCCTACCATATAGAAGCAAGTTGTTTCATTGCCTATTTTTTAGTTCCTTGTTTAGATATGGTTGAAACAGCTCCTAGAATGATGAGCTCGACCCCTAGAGGCATGGGAATGGGTTGGGATATTCTATATCATGTATTATCTGAGTCATTTTGAAAGGTTGGACAGTTGGGATTGCTTGGCACATCATTGTACATTCTATCTCTGCATTTTTGGCTAAGGAAAGACCAGGGTTTTGTAACACTTGTTGGGATCCATGTGGCTCTGTGTTTTGATGGTGTTTTTTTCTATGTAATTGTAATTTCATTGATGTTTACGTGTATCATTTTCCCTTCTCTTTGCTTCTGAAATTAAACAAATGAGTGATTAAGGTAGAATCCATTGGACTGCTGTGCTCTGCCTTGAAATTTTGTTTAATTTTCAATGTTTTCATCTGTTTGAGGAGGACTCTCTCTTGCCTTCCTTGGCTCCTCACTGGTCTGATCCATCCATTCATTCAAATCTAAAGCATCAAAACGATTGCCTTCCTTGCCCCAGTCAGAACTCTGCAAAAACTAGGCCTCATCCCTGGACCCAAAATTGCCTTTCCCTTTTTCCAACACAAAACCCCTAAAAACTCAAATCAAACCTTGCACTTCATACCTAGCCTAAGATTAGTTGTTAAATTGGTCATCTCAAGCCCCATATGAGTATCTTTTGCAGAGATTGACCCGGAGAGAGCCCTCTCCTGTCCTCGTAGGGCTAGCTACAAGGCTGAGCGTTGTTTGATGTGGACCTAGAAGCTTACCTTTTCAGCCTGAGGTAAATCTAGGCTCTAACAGGCCCATCATCATTGCCACTATCTCAATAATCTTTCATGAGACGTAGCAAGCAATTGAGGGATAGGCCACTGAAGGTGGTGGCCACAGTAGAGCAATTGAGGAGCAGGCCACTGATGGTGGTGGCTAAAACAGAGCAGATTTGGACATGGCTCATATGAGAACCCACGGAGCAGGGATGAGGCAAACTGAGAAGGAGATGGGACAAACGGGGAAGGAGGTGGACTAGGACCAGAATGCAGAAGGAGACGTGGGTCCTTAGCATTGTTTCATCGAGGAGGACCAACCGGCGCAGTAAGAAGAAAACAAGGAGGCTTCCTAGCAGGCAGGTGTCGACATGGAGGAGTACAGGTGCTTCATCATGGAGGAACACCTGTCGTCTCTTCCTCGCTCCTAGCCAGCCACTCTGCTTGCCACATGTTTGCCACATAGCCTGCCACACAGCTTTCCACGTGTCTGCGTTTTCTCAGGTTTTTATTGAGAATTTTTCTTTCTAGTTTCTTTTATGGGGGCTCTAGAATTGGGAATTTTGCTTTCTAGTTTCTTGTATGGTATTAGGTTCCTTGGTTGGTTTCTGTTTCACCTCGAAGAACTGATAAAAAATTGTGCGCAATTGCTGGTTTCCCTTGCGTGGGCAGCAAGTTAAATTTTGCACTCGTTTTTTTATTCGGATTGGTTTCCCATTATGGACAGTCCAGACTCTGTCTGTGTTGTTTTTTGCCAACACTTAGGCATGGATATGCATAGACTAAGGCCTCAGTGTACAATATTTTTTTAGTAATAGAATTAGCCTAACTTAAAAAAAAAACACTTCTCAGATGTCAAGAACTTCCAGACATTGCTGATTACCCTCTACCATTAACTGAATTCCATTTGGTGTGCAGATTAGCAGTTCATTGTTTGGTGTCACTAGTTTCTTCCATTCCAACAAAAGGCACCTTTAATTGTTACACACAGGATGTGGTAATGCAGTGCGAAGTGGCTGCAAATGGGAGCAGTAACATTTTTGGTTCTTTACCACATATGGGAGCGAGGGCTCCACGCTCATCACATCTCCACCAAACTTGCATACGGGAACGAGGTTAAGGGAAGAGGCTTAGAGGCCGAGGTCGGTACCACTACACTAGATGCCCGAGTTGTTATAAGGCACCAGATTAAGGTTCTGGTACGAAAGGTGTGCATTCATATCCCACATCTATCACTAGATGTGATACCACTATGTTTCCACTGCGATTCCTGGTGATACCACCTAGCAGTATTCAATGAGATACCACCGAGCAGGCCAACTGTTCAGAGAGAATATAAAATGCATATGATAGTGGGTTCAGGCCTCAGGAGCATGGCAGAGGTGTGAGTTCTACAAAATAGGTGGAACATAGGTAGGAAACTGACACCAGGAGTTACACAAAAGCTAATTTTGGGAGCTGGCTCTAATACCATGTCAAACCAGTAGGTAACTCCTCAAAACAATTCATTATATTCATTCAGGTTGGTCTTTATTATATACATGAGGGAGAGACTGCTAATTTCATCTCCCGTTGACTCTTTGTATTTTCTATTATTTATTTACATCAGTTACACTTATTCACCCAATCCTAATGGTTAGGTGTCAATAATTGCCATCAAAAAAATTCTTCGATATCTAAAGGGCACAACATAATATGGCCTGTGGTATCCCAAGGGTAACAATCTCATTATTCAAGCCTTTCTAGATGTAGATTGGGTAGGAACCATTGATGATCATAAGATTACTAGTGGAGTAGCATTCTATCTTGGTGATTATCTCGTATCATGGTTGAGCAAAAATAAAACCTCAATCTTGTTATCTACAGCGGAAGTAGAATACATTGTAGCGAAAGCTTGTCTTACTCAAGTCCTTTGGATGAAACAAGCTTTCCAAGATCTTCAAGTACAATTCAGTGAGCTTATTCCCATCTTCTACAATAACACCAATGCCATCAACATCTCCAAGAATCTTGTCATGCATTCAAAAACAAAACACATTCCGATCAAATATCATTTCTTTAGAGAACAAGTCACTAAAAAGAATATCAAACTTGAATATGTTGGTACACAAGAACAAACCTCTGATATCTTCACTAAACCTTTACCTCATGAAGAATTTGAATATCTTCACCACAAGCTTGGGATTCTCCCAAGTTCTCATTAGATTTTCCTTATTTAGAAAATAAAGGGGGAGTGGAAGTGTGTATAGGTTTGCAGGATGGTTGTGTGTCAGGGGGAGTTACCCTTTGCCATTGATGTCAAATGGGGAGAAAAGGCAGTAGGAAGACGTGCCCTTATTGCAGGGGGAGTACTTGTGTTGCCATCAATGCCAAAGGGGGAGATTTTTTTATCTAAAGATGATCTCAGGTTGTCATTGATGTCAACCAAATCAACACCAAGGATGACCCTGAACTTACATTGGAAATTAGGAATTATCATTCATGGTTTCTCATCCCATAACCATTATAGGAATTCTCTACTCAAAAATATCTTTCTATCGGTATATAGCTCTCCCCGTAATTCCTCACGGTTTGTAAGTTATTCAAGGTTGAAGTTAGTAGCCCCAATTAGTGGGCTAAAACCCCATGGGGTTGTGGCATGGAATTTATCATTGATTTTGGTCATTGAATAGTAAATAATTAATATTTTTCTAATCTCCTAAAATTCCTCCAACATTCTCTATAGAAGCCCCTCTCAACTCTATAAAACGAAATCTCATATATCCTCCAAAAGTAGTGATCATGGAATTTTCGCTATAACATTATTTCTACGAAGTCTTAGATGCTGAAATTAAACCCCATTTGAGCCGAACCATTGACGAACGTCATGACCAAATTTAATTTCTTGTTTCGCTATATTTTTAGAGATATCATCTGTGGAAGTTAGGGTTTTTGCAGCCTCCCGAGTTTCATCTCAAAGGGGTGACCTTGGAAAAATCATCATAACTCTCTCTCTGAGAAGCGAATAAGAATCATGTAAAACGTGGTGGATAGTGCATGGAATTTAGTTTTTTGTGTATCAATTTCATAGCCGAAGGAGGAAAGAATGATATGTGGCATGTCGTACAAGTTCGCTCTACTGAACTAGTCCATAATTAGGTCATTGTGAGATATTGGGCATAACTTTGCCTTGAAGAATCCCTAGCGGGTCAGACCTGTGTCATTAGAAAGAATACCCATAGGGCTGCTACAAGACCAAATATCACATATGGGGGATCTAAAATCACAGAGATACATCAAATTCAATATCATGCTCCTAGAAGGCAAGAAAGAAACTAGATCAAGTGTTGTCAAGGGGTGCAAAGGATCAGACTTTCTAGGGTAGCAAAGAGAAGGGTGTAGCAAAATGATGCACTAGAGGTAAGATCTAGGTAAGCATCTTATTTATATGCATGTTCATCTCTTAATTTCATTAGGCTCTTTGTATTCTAATTTGTTGTTTTTGTTTAGCATTGACATATGCGCTGCATGATGAGGTAAGTTTTGCTATTATCATGTCATGGATATTTTCTTGAAGACTTTTTGTAGGTATTATATATTCATCAAGAGAAGACTCAATGCATAATCTAATGTTTTGGAGAGTGAGAAATGGTAGCATGACAAGAGAAAAAATCAAGGTGCAGAACAACAACAAGAATTTCACCACATGAAGCCTTCAAGTGGGCAGCACTGCATACAGTCATTGTAAAAGTATCATTGTACAATGTCATTGTAAAAGCATCATTGTAAAAGTTGTACAAGTGTCTATTTGCCAAGAGTTGAAGAGGCAGTGTCGGGAGGTCTAGAATCATCATTAGGTGGTTGTTTCATAGTTGGGGTTATGGTCTAGTGTGTCTTCTTCTTCTACATCATTCTATATCACTGTAAAGTGGACCATTTTCCCTGGAATGGGAGTCCATTCTTCTTTTATTCTTCTATAGGGTGGTAGGGTGGTGCTAGGTTGGAGCATGAAGTCACCAACATGTTCAAGCTTGTGAAAAATCCAGGGTGGTAGGGTGGTGCTAGGGTGAATTGTAGCTCATTGGGTGTTGGGACATCCGTTTAGTTGACTACTGAAGAATCTCGGGCGTTGGAGCGTCCATCTAGTGGGAGTTGGAGAAGAATTATTTTCTAGATTCTAGGAAGTTGAAGATTTCTTTTCAATTTAAGTTGAAGATTAAAGAATTATTAGAGAATCGTTTATGTGGTTTTTGTCCCAGATGGGTTTTCCACCTTAAAAATTGTGTGCATTTGTGTTCCTTTTGTTTACTACTATCATTGTACAAACATTGATAGAAAAGTTAAAATAGTTCATCTATGAAGGTGAAGCTAAAAGAAATGAAGATATATGATGGGACAAGAAACACTAACGTGTTGGGAAAATTATATTGGGACATGGAACACATACTTGAATAGATGAAGGGTTGTTTGAAAGAGAAAATTTAATGCAACAAGCATGTATCTCAGAGGAATAGCAAAACTTTGGTGGAGAACCAAGGTTGAGGACTTAGTAGCAGGTCACATCAAAAAAAGGATTGAGACTTGGATAGAGTTGAACAAGGCTTTATATGGGTAGTTTGAACCAAGGAATCAAGAATGGGTGGGAAGGGATTATCTGAGGGAACTTAAGAATACTAGTAAGATCAAGAACTATATTAAAGAGTTCCCAAGTCTTATGTTGGAGCTTAGATATATGAATGAGAAGGGAAATGTGCATGCCTTTATTACCAATGACCAACCATGGGCAAAGAAGGAAGTCATGATCAAGGAGTCCAATCTCTTGCAATAACTATCATGATAGCAGAGAAAATTCTTGATTATTAGAAAGATGGTAAATATAAGGATAAAGTATAGAGTGATAATAGAAAGAAGAAGAAGAGGGACTAGGAGAAATGGAAGAATTCCACGGAAGGAAAACCAGTAGGTGCAACCAAAGAGAGGAAGTCCATATATTATTAGATCCATTAGAGGAAATTTTAGCCTAAAAGTGGCATCCTAAGGAAAAATAATGAAATAATAGTTAAAATAATAAAATAAGAGTTATGAATTTTAGGGGGAAAAGAAAAAAAAAAACAAATCTTATTGTATTTTTAGCCTTTCTCCTTATATGTTTACTCAAATTCCAAGTGTAGACATTCATTGGATGTGGAATTTAATTTCACATCCAATGCGTGTCTACACTTGAAATTTGAACAAACTTACAAAGAGATAAGTCAAAAATACAATTGAAAAATGATAGTTTTCTTATTTTCCCTCCAAACTATTTACATGTATCTCTTTTTAAATTTAAAGGATTTTGATTGGTTTATATATTATGAAATGGAAATTACATGAAAATTTTTTGGGCAATTTTAGGATGAAATTCCCCCTAATGTGTGGATAATGTCAATTGGCAAGGAATTTACCTATAAAGCAAAAGGTGGTTTCTTTAAGAGAATCAAGTTGTTGGTAAAATTGGAATGTTACAGGTAGTAGGGTCTTCATTAGAGTAGAGAGAAGATCCAAATACAACAATGAGTATCCCCACCATATTTGAGAGTAGAAAAAAATATTGTGGAGATACATGCAGAGATTTAAGCAACAATGATGTGACATCTCTTCCCTCATTGCATGTGGATATCATGTTCGCTTTGACAAATAGGGTAGATAATTTGGAAAAGAGGAAAAGAAAATTAGAGCAGTAAAGGGAAACCAAGATGGATACATTAGTTGAAATATGTGACTAAGGAGATATGCTATGGTACATGTTGATGCCAAGGATGAGGCTAGTACATCGACATTGAGCTCAAGATACTTTTTGAGGAAGGGAAGGGTAGGATAGGGCCTTATCCTCCTTTATTGACTTATATAATGAGGAAGTATGGATTAATTCTTCCAAGAGATCAAATGGGAGATGAGGGTGGAGGTCTCCATGACCAACACTCCTTTTCATTTTGTTGATCTATGAGGAGATGGCTCATTGTTGTAGATAGCTAGCAAGCTGAGATCATGGGAGTACCTAAGGTGGTGAATCTAAATCAACATATTGGTGGAGTCATGATGGTTGGATATTAAGGATATTACATTGTGAGACGTGATTACTTATGGAACTTGGTGTAATTATTAGATTAGCTACCTGATTAGCAGAGCCTCACAAGGGTATCTAGCACATGTTGATATGTAGGAGCAATTTTGAGAGATGTAGTTAGAGATATCATTCGAAGAGACTTCATCATAATGAAAATATCTAGTGGGAGATGACCAAAAGGTTGTAGTTGGATTATTTTCAAGATGACAGTAACTTTGAGTCAGGGAGGATGTAAGGCCCTAAAGTTGGGCATGCCTTTAAACAAGGTGTATGCCATGTGTGACACCTCGATTGCTTGATTTGTGATGAAGATATTGCCAGAAATATGATGAAGAGGATGTTGGGTGAGGGTGCCCTAATATGAGGTGTCAAAAAACTGAGACTTGGGGTTTCCATTGGGTGTCAAAAAACTAACACTTGCGGTTTCCATTGGGTGCCAAAAAACTGACACTTGGGGTTTCAATTGGATGCCGGAAACTTGTTGGCATGATGGATGTGAGTGATCAAGCACTCCACTTAGCTAAGTGATGGGTGAAAATTCCTAACATGATACCATGTGAGGTAGCATGAGATCTCCAAGGAGTAGGTCAAAACACCCCTAGACAAGAGACTAAATATTCAAGGAGGTCAGCCCGAGGAAAGTTGGACCAAGGGGAAGGTGCCATCATGGAACACGTTGTGGGTTGAGCCCCCAAGACGAAAAAACAAGAGGAGCCAATATGGGTGAGGTATTGGAACTACCAACTACACCCATGTCTACTTAGTGGCACAATAGCTTGAGTGAGAGATGGGTTGGAATGAGTGACCACCAAGAGTGCATTCTTTGAAAGGATGGAACAAATAGGAATAAGCACACTTGGGAAAATTTGAGGGTGTTGGGCGAAATGACAAGTCAACCCAACCTAAGGCACCCAAGACATGGGTGAGAAAACCCATTCCAAGAAGTAGATAAATAGGAGAAGAGACCCATGCAAAGAAGTGCGACGATGGAGAATTTGACCAAAGTGCGAGGTGAAGGGGTTGCATATAGGTGGAGTGACTCGAAAAAAAATGCGAGGTTCACCATTGAAAGGAGGCACCTGATGACACAACCAGAACATATAATGGATATAAGTTTCACTGAAGAAGAGCCCAATCGAACAAAGGATGTGGCTAATTTTGGGGAATGAACATGCGAAGGAGGAAGCAACAAGGATGGGAGATCTAGCTTATAGCCATGCAAGGCCTGTGATTCTTGCAACCAAACCAAACTGGGCCATCAAGGGTGGAGACAACTCATAATAGGGTGAAAAAGTGGCTTGGTGGGCTTCGAAGTTGATTCAGGTGGCTCTAGAGACACATGTAGGAAAAAGAGGGCTTATCAACACTTGAAAATCAAAGTGATTAGAATGATTTCAACCCAAGACCAGAGCATAAACCTCGTCTTCCTGATTGCAGAGGTGTGAACGGTTTGTCAATCTGAGCTCGTATGAGGGAGAACAAGCCATTCAAAGTTTTGGTCAAAGTTGGGCAGTGGGCCAAGTTTAAGTGTCCTACAATTTGATTGACCCTGGGACATGAAACTTAGCTCCCGAAATCGGTAAAAATTGTGGCCTCATTAATTTGCCCAATATCCCTTATTTTATAAAGATTGGAAAATCTCCCCTAATCTTAATAAAAATAAAAATAAAATATACTATTGGGGTGGCGAGCCACCAACCTCGCCACCTCCCCAACGATTTTCACTTATATATTAAAATAAAAATTTTGATTGGATGATGGGCCATGACCCCCATCGGCCTCCCTCAACCCCACAACACTTAACAAATAATATTACAAAATGGCTCGGCAGCCATCACCCTGCCTAGCCCCCCCCAACTACGTAACTATAACCATATGTATATGGGGGTGGGCATGGGCCTGTTGAAGCCTCAAAAAATCGGGTCTACAACATGGGGGATACCCACCTGGTCCGGAGCTCCTTTTCCATTTGGGATGGTGGGTCCAATTGGGGATAATGGGACCAGTTTCCCAATTTGTGTGTGTTGAAAAGAATTGATATTTCTGTTTTCTAAAGATTTATAAGTAAAATGCTTTTAATCTAAGTCTCATCTAAAAATGCAATTGTATTCTTATGAACAGAATATTTAAGTCTAAAACTAACTCGTGATTCAACTTTTCACTTATGCGATCTAAAATGATTTCGAACAGCAATTGGTAATAAAGATTATTTAATCGCTACAAGAAAAGAATTCGATAAAAATGAATTGTTTTGTATAAAAAGTTAGCTAAAACAATTGTGAGAAGCATATCACATAATAAGTCACTCATATATTGAGCATAAACAGAATAGTCATTACCATACAAAAGTGCCAAATAATAACTCAAACATTCAAGCTTTCATATATAAATAACTGAGCATAAAATATTACTTTGACACATAAGGAGAAATCATTAAGAGATAAAAGTACCATTGATAACAAGTTCTACTCATGAGCTTCAACAATATAGATTGATCTCTTCCTAATTCAACATCTACTAAGAGTACAAAAGTGCATTTCAGTAGTAGATATTAAATACAAATATCAATAAATCTCGTTCCATTCATTCATCAAAACCTCCTCCAAGGTTGAAAAAGTGCATGTTCTGAGGAAATGTTCTTGACAAATTTCAGGACTCCTCTCTAAATGCATGAGAGGGGTTAAAATACTACTTCCTAAATACTAAAAATAGTTTATTACAAAAATATAGGAGGGGGTTTAAATGGCCGTTTTCATCTAAGGCAAAAATTAATCAAAATTAAAACTAAAACTATATCTGGAAATTAACTATCTATGTATCTGTTCTCTGTGGTCGCAAGCATTTAGCATCGGCTTGAGGAGGGTCGGTTGGCCGACCTCCAATTTTAGTTTCCCTACGAAAACATAATCAGCAAGTGCTGGCGCTATCTTCTCGGCAGAGTTCGTGAGGCATTTGAGAGTCATGCATTGACTGTACGGTTTAGCCAAGTACTGCCAGTAATTATCCTAGTTTAACTTGGTTAACTTCTTGATCGACTCTGCCTTTTCCTCAGCTTTCTGTCTCCAGCTCATCTACAATTGTTGTGCCTTTGGTAGGAATTTGGGAGCGGTCTCTGATATGAGATTTACTTTGTGAAGGTTTTCATTGACACAGTCAATGACGTTGTTTGCCATTGTAGCAACTTCTTCTGCTGCCACGCGTTGAGCTATCAATGGAATCACTAAGTTTCAACCAACTCCACTTATCGCCCAAGGGTTTACCTATTAAATACTGTCAATTTTAGAGTGTGGGTCTCGCCTTTAGCCTTTAGTGCTTTTCTCCACGGTTTTCCGGCTTATAGGGGATTAAACGCTTGGGGGATTTCCTTCTTAAGGGGTTTTTCCCAACGATGCGTGATTAGCGCATTAGAAACTCCTTCCTTTTTTTGGTCTGAGCTTCCCAAATGCTATTTTTTCCTCCTTCGTGGTTTCGACGAGGCTTGGTCAGTGTGCTTTTCCATTTTTCAATGGTTCTTCCCTTACCGACCAGTTTTTTTATGCATTATGCCAACTTTTCATTTTCTTTGGCAAACTTCTCCACGAATTGCTTGTTGTAGGTTGCATGTGGCACTAGTAGATGATACATAAGCCTTAAATCTTGTGCAGTGAATGACCCAATGAGGTCTTGGCCTCGAGTCTTGAATTTTCTGTTTGTTATATTAGCACTATCTAGTACCCACTTGACAATGTCTGTGTATGGAAGAATCTTCGTTCTTGCTGCTATTCGATGCAAGAATGAACATGCAAGTTCAGTAATTGACATCTCAGACGACCCGCATGAGTCTGCTGTTGCTTTAACCTCCATAATCCTGGTGTTAGCACTCAGGTTGTCCCTAAGCTCCTGAAAGGGATACGGCCGAGGTAACCACAAACCAATCTTTGGATTACAGGTTCTAACCCACCTGTAACCAGAGAGGGCTCTCTCTTAATGATTTTAGCTTTGTTGATGATGATTTTAGGCTAGTTATTGGGTTCAAGGGGTTTTATTGTTTGGGTGGAAGGAGGATGCATTCAAGCAGAGAGGCAATGCATACTGTGATAAGTTTCAAACCATTGGGCATGGAGTCATGGAGTAAGACTGCTGGTGCATTTTCTTGGTCACAAGAGGAAAAAGGGGCAAGGTAGCTGCTCATGAAACAACACTCGAGTTAAATGAAGATGGATTGCAAGCTAAGAAATGAGAGGCAACAAAGAATCTCTCAATTAGGTTAGCAGAGGGAAGATGAACGAGCCCTACCTAGGAGAAGCTAAGAATTCCCAAATAACAATCATTCATATGTGAAATAGAGCAAATATGAGCCATAAGGAATCCATATTATGCTTAAATCAAAAGGAAAATATTAAGAAGCCACAGAAATGGAGCATAGAGTGCAGGTAAGCAAATTCTAAACCAAACTTTTGTTTTGTGACTTTAGTACATGTGAAATTGAAATAACAGAGGTAAGGAACACTTATTGATTCAGAAAGCAGCACAAGATTTCCCTCATTCACTCTTCAGAGACATTAACAATACATCAAACAGTCTGTTCTCCAAGCTTTCAGAAATCTTTGATTAAGTAAAACCTATCAGATACAGTGCGAGTCTCTCTTGGAGTGCATTAACCAACCAACCCCCTTCTTCTCAATACAGAGGGTCGTATAAATAGAGAAAATATCTAAAAAATATCTAAAAAACAGATCTCAAGGAAGATCTGTGGCAATAAATCTGATTTAGCTACTTTCTACTGAACATAAATGCAGCAAAATATCTATCTAACAGCTGCACT